>VUQI01063166.1:21175-45687 GCA_015106735.1 Paratilapia polleni | reverse complement strand
AAATATTTAAACCTGCAGTTCCTCTAACGTCCACCAGAGGCTCCAGCAGTGAGTCAGTCCCCATAGACTCCCATGTTAAAACTTTACAGCAGAAATAAACATGTTTACAGCCTGATACGAAAACTGTTTGGTCTCTGTAGCTAATTTCCCCCTTCATAACACCTGTTTATAACTCACCTGTTTAAATTGTATTAAGGCTTAAAGTTTGCATTATTAGGGGCGTGACCTCTTTGACTGACAGGCGGCTGTAGCTACTAGCTGTCTGCTAGGCTTCACCTCAGCTAATTGGAGTCCCTGAACTGGACCTCTGGACCGTGTTTGTGCTGTTGGAGCCTTTTGGAGCATTTTTAATGCAACTATCTGACCAATAATATGGCTGCTGTGCGGTTAATTGGACTAACAGACCGTCCAAGAAGTCTGAGCTCCAGTTTTGGTGCTCAGTGAAATTCTAAGATTTGATTGGATGTTACTGAGCACTGATCAGCAGGTATCTGTGTCTGTGTGATGCTCCCGTACAGTCTGTGGATGCAGACTGATAACCAGGCTAGGTAACAAGTTCAAGTTCAAAGTTTTATTGTCATACACACAGTAAGGAAACATGTTTCCCTGTACAATGAAATTCTTTCTTTGCTGTCCACACAAATGCCAGACCATCTTAAAAAAAGCCACGTATAAAATAGATATAAAATAAAGTAGAATAAACAATAATTACACAATAAAAGCAATTATAAAAGCAGCATATGAGAAATAGAAGAAATATAAGCTATACAAAAAATAATATAACTGTACAGAAATCTAAGCTATACACACAACATTAGCTCATAAGTTAGCATTCCTCTATCTCATTCAAATATGGTCACTTCTGGCTCCAAAATGGTGGTGACCAAAATGCTAACACAGATGCTTCAAAATGTGGAGATCACACAGCATGACGTCTACATCCGTCTTTTTCTGGCTGAGACATGAAGCCGTCGATAAAAGCAAATAAGAGGACAAAGCAAAAACGTCAGAAGTGTTCAAAGTGTTAAACTGCAGCTTTTTCATAAATTATCTCCTGTTATTTTACCTCAGCTGCTTCCTCTCTTATCCTCTGATGCTGCTTCCTCCCCTCCGGCTTGGTTCGGCGTTATTGCCGCCTGTGTACATACAGCACAGTGTGAAGCCTCGCAGAAAATTTCTGGAAACTCCATCCAGTCTGATGTATGACACTCGCTCATAATTTCCCCGAGCTCCGTCTGCCACAGGCAACATCCCGTCTGCACCATATGAAGCCTTCAGCTATACAACTGCAGCCAGGGGCCAATTTTAGCAGGAATGAAAAGAGGATGTGATTTTCCGTGTGAGCACACTGTCCTGAATTGATCCCTTCACTCAAACAGCAGTAAATGTCAGTGAGGAGCCACTTCTGCCTTTACTCCCCAACTACAATATTTAATAATTTTATTTATTTTCTATCAGCCGAGCTATTGGCCATCTGTCACCGTGCCACAGAGAGGTGGAAAACACGCTGAGGGAAAATGAAACAACATGGAGGAAAGGTTCGAGGTATGACTCGGTTACTCCGACAGCCTTTAAGTGCTTTGAGGTAGAGGCCTCATTTACGGCACAGCTGAGATGAAACCGGGATAAAAATGGCTGTAAAATAATAAAAAGGCAAATTAGTAACTATAATAAAACCTGAGGAATAATTAAAGCAATTAAATTCAAATGACTCAACTAAAACAAGAACAGCTGGAGGTGAAATTAAGAATTTAAACTGCCCAAAGGATAAAAGTGAGGCCAGCTTTCCACTGTTCTGCACGTTATTCCAGCTTTCAGAAATCGATGGATTCATCTGAGCGTGACGGCTGCTTTAAAGGTGCCTGTTTACCCCAAACCACCATGTTTACCTGAACCTACAGAGGTGGTTTTTAGAGACTAAACCTAACTGAAGAGTTTTTGGTGACTAACGCTCACCAGGGATTGAAAATGATGGTGAAAAGCAACTTAAAACTACAAGAATCAGTGGAAAAAAGCAAAACCAAGAGCACATCGTGTTTCTTTGTGCTGCAAAGTTGGTTCTGTAGGGACTGGTCATCCAGCAGATCATGTGTAGTTTGGTTTGGGTAAAACAGACCCAGAGCTGGGAGTGAGCTCTGAATGTAACTCAAGTTTGAGAGTGTGACACTACATTTACGAGAGGGTCAAAGGCTGCACAGAGCTGCTGCTCTCTGCTCCTTCAGTGAAGTCTGTGGATGAAGAGAACACCGTCTTTAACCGAGAGTCTAAAGTTTGCATTCAGCTCCGTTCATCCATGTTTTAGTGACGTAAACGGTGCACTTTCCAGATGATCCTCATCTCCTTCATCTGTGATGCTGTTTAAACCTTCGCGGTGCAGCTAACCGCTCTGAGCGCCGTGTGAGTGCAGGTGAGCTCGTTCTAAATGGACTTCTGTGTAACTGCTGAGACGGATTCGCTCGTGTCACAGCAGCTTGTTGCACGCTCCTCTGCAGTTCGGCGAAGCTGGCGTTATGAGCTCCGGGCTTAAACGGAGAGACGAGATTCAAGTTGGGTTTACTGATGATAAAACAATATTCATCTAGCACTTTTCTAACCTGAATCACACGAGCAGCAAAACAAGCGAGATCATAAAGTGAAGTGTCAGCAAGCAAATCAAACAAGGACAGAGGAGGATTTAAGCTCATAACAATAAGTGTGTGTGTGTGTTGGGGAGTCAGCTTTAGTCATTTGGGTGAATTGGCCCTTTAAAAAGCCCAGAAGCATCTCGGTGTATTTATTCATCAGTGGAGCTCAAAGTCCAACAGAAGAATAAATAAAACCCCAAATAAATAAAAAAATAAAATAGATTTTTATTGCCACCAGGCCACCCACTGCCACGAAAAAATAATAAACTTCTAAAGAGAAAAATGAACCTGTGCACCAAATGATTTACCAGGAAACCTGGGACTGTGACAGCTCACCTGTCCCAGGTGTGGCTAAGTAGACTGACTGTTGGGTTCTTGTGTCATGAATAATTAATGAAGTCACTTCTGTTGTGCCACGTATGTAAATGTTCACAACTGTCTCGGTGTGGGGACGCACATCTGGATCCTGCAGGTATGTAATGAACTCAAACAGCTGGAAGCCACAAACACTCAGCGACCTTTCACCTTTAACCTTTCACACAGATTTGGCTAATCAGTGTAAAATGTAAATGTAAAAAACGCTGGCGTGAGATGGGTTTGGACGGTGTGAGAATGAAGGTAAAAGCCTAAGAGTGTGTTTGTAAGATTTCAACCTAAACCAACTTCTGCAGCTACAGAAACACCAGCAGCTAAATACGACTTCCGCCGCTAACGCGCCCACCTGAACCTCAGAGGGCCTCTGCTGCTCAGTGTTTTTGCATGAGCAGCAGCAGCTGGGTGCTGGATGTGAGTGGCGCTGTGTGGGAGACGGCGGCCGGCGGGCGGAAACACCACCTTAGGTCATCTGGGCGCACGGTCAGCGTCAGGCACGGCTGATGAGGTTTTGCTGCATGGGAGGCGGGTTAGCGGCCAGACACGATGAGCGAGCAGGTGTAGCGGGCGTGAAACAGATGTTTAGACTGACAGTAAGCAGCAGTGGCCTCTGATTGGTTCCTTTTACAGGAATAAATCAGGTTCCCTGTGAATCGCAGACAGACGCTTAGTGCAGAGCTTTCCTTTCAGTCTCATTATGGAGACGTTTTATTTATTACCGGTGATAATTAGAGTCCTCGTCACTGACAGCGCTATGCTGAGCTTTGGTGGCCCCTCCCTCTCTGTTTATGTGTGTTAATGCAGGCCCGTACACTGTCACATTATTACATATATAAACATGCACGCTCACTGACTCAAAAACATCTAATGACCTCAACTTTAGAGGAGTGATTAATACCAGCCAGTTTTAGGAGGGTAAGTCACAAGAACTTAATGTAATTCACCAAAGCAAAAGCTCAGCCTGATTTTAAGTTCCTGTACTTTCTGTAACCTTAAGAAATGTTAAAAATGTCACTATTCATTTCTCAGATATCTAACAGTAAACAGATTTTAGGAGGCAAAGATTCGATGGCGTTTTCTCCGTGAGGCTTCCGCTGTTGTTTCAGGCTTTAGTTATTTTGTCCAATAGTTTCTGCTGCTGCTGTTTCCTCGTCCTCACGTCTCTCTGAGGACTCAGCTGTAACCTACACTGAGTGAAACAGCGCCCTCTAATTGTCATGCAGTAAATTTGTGATGAAACCCGTTATCGTAATCCCTCGTGTCCACGGGAAGAACGGATGAGTTCGCTTACGTTGATGGAAAAAACGGACTGACCAATCAGATGAGGCTACAGTTATACCACAGCCACACTGGGATTAGCCAGGAGGGTGCCAGAGGAAGCCAGCCCCCCTTTGGCTTCCCACCAATCAAATCATAGCATGTTTGACTCTGTTATTTTACTGTTGACTGAAGCAGTGGTTTTATTGCAGAGAAAGTGAGCACAGCGGACAGCAGGTGTGTGTTACCTGGATTGTGTGGCTGTTCACAGCCTCTGCAGGCCTGGTTCTGTCATGTCAGCCACTCAACATTTGATCTAGTTTTAAATCAGAAAGGTTTGACAGTATTTTTGTATATCAGGGAAGTAAATCAGAGTTTGTAAACTGTGTTTACTACATGTAGCCTACAGATACCCAATGATGGAAATGTGAAACTTTAAACATGACCTGACCTGTTTTTATTCGTTGCGAGAGAGAACGGCTGTGTGTGTGTCAGCAAACACGAGCATCCGTTAGATAAAGTCTGTGGACGTCCTCTATTCGTTTTGTACAAAGTCTAATCCAGTAGTTTAGTAGTCTATACGTTGTACAGGGATGTCAGTATAAGCAAGAGTACTTCAAAAACGAGTGCACATTACTATGCTGTTGATATTTACTGTGTATGTGTAAATACCTTAAAATGAGAATAATCTGTTGTCACATTTTTAGACTGTTCAGCTTTGGTTCACTGAGTTTAGTAAAACAGTTTTTCCACACTGTTTGTCATGTAGTCACAAAATTTAAAAGTGAAAACCAAATCCCATCTGTGAGTGAGCAGCAAACTCAGATCCAACAAACCCAGGACACCTACAGAGAGCCCCAGATGTTTCTCTCGTGTAAACAACAGCTTTACCATCGACCCATTTTCTCTTTTTGGCACCCCAGCGCGTTCCCACGAGACGAGGAAAAGGGAGCGTTTCTCCGAGCCTGAAGGGAGGAGGCTCTGAGCGGAGGCACCCTCCACGGAGCCGAGGCTGCTCCAGCACACTTTGAAGGGATGAAACCTCAGGAGGCAGCAGCACTGAGTCTCTGAAGGAAGCAAAAGGCTTCAGCTCCTTCACAGATACACTGAGAGCTGCTGAAATCTATAAGCTGATGAAAGATAAAAACAGGATAACGAGCTGCACCGCTTCACTCACAGCCATCAGTGCTTAGCATGTATACAGGGATATTATTTATGGAAATCAGGTTTGAAAACGTGGGGGTAGGCTTATGTCTGAATTTCATGTTATAAGAAAGCGTGAGCACCAGTGTAACACGTCTTCTGCAGAGTGTTGCATTATGGGTTGTTTGTAGGCTGGTGAGTATTTTTAGCATGTTTATAGTGAGACTTTCAGCACCAACGTGTTTCATTAGCCACTTTAAAACTGCTGAAAAATCATCAGCTCCTCTGCATCGTCAGATTAAACACATGCAGACAGTTCCTGTAAAAAACTCACCTACAAATGCTCATTAAAACAGAGTGTCACTGATGACTGAAGTCATCATTTCACAGCTTTTTCTTGGTTTTGTCTTTGAACGTTAATTCTGACCCCTCTCGAGGCTCTGGTGTACCTCAGGGCTCAATTTTAGATCCGCTAGTCTTTACATTTATGATCTACCTATTGTTTAACATCTAATATTTTCTTTGCAGATGATATTCTACTCTTATTATCACAGAAAGTTTTATCTATTAACTACTTTAATAATTAACTGCTCATTTTCATTCTGGAGTACCTCAGGGCTCAATTTTGGATCTTTTTTTCTTTCCATTTATGACCCACCTAATGTTTGACAGCTAATATTCTGTACTCTGCACTGTACTATCTTTTACTTTAGAATACCAGGTGCAGTGAAAAAAGTAATGCAACTGTGGCAATAAAAAGTAAAAGATTAAATTTGGCCTCCACCCTCTTTTTAAAGTAGTCGCCTCTTGCACTGATAACCTCACTACTAACACCTCTGCCACAGTTTGAATACTCTGAAAATCTAATTTTTCAGCATTTCATCTGTCAAAAAAGACAAAGAGTGATAAGAGAGATTTTTCTTCTATTTCTCAATTATATATTTGTGTTTATTCATCAGGCTTTTCCTTGCAGTTATTCCGTATTAAACTCCACTGCTCTCAGCATGAAAATATTTCCTCAGCTTTCTGGTTCTTGTGGTTGGGTGTTTGTTTTCATACCTTTTCTGTCTATGAGATGTAACGTCCCACTGTTTCCTGTTCAGTTTCAACCCCAGGACAGCAAGTGCTGCCAAAGGCCAGTTATCTTGTGTCTTTAACGGAGAACACGTTGCTTTTGGGTTGTTAATGTGTTGTTTATTCACGAAGGCAGCTGGTCATTTTCCCTTTCTAACGGCGTAAGCATGGCTAGTTTGGTTGGATTTCAGCTGATCTACACAGTGTCGCTTCGCTGGGAATTCCCTTTTTCATCCAAATCCTTCAGTATGTTTTCGAGTGTCTCAGGTGTGACTCGAAGCAACAGGCACAGGTGTGGTTAACAAGCTGAAGAAGGTTTGTGGAGATTCCCACAGTTCTGATTGTACATGAGGCCAAAAAAACCTTTTATGAGTGATGTTTGAACTGATAGCTTAGCTTGTGTTTCATCCACACAAGAGTTTTCATTTTCAGAAACAGAAGTTACCTGTCAGGTGACGTGTCATACCTGCATTTTCACCCTACAGTTCTTCTAATATAAGCTTTTTCATTTGTCAGATAGGCAGATACTGAATGGTAGGCTAAGAGGTGCAGTTGCCTTGTGGGTAATGTAGGCGCTATTGATGCGTGTTGTGTGCTGGTGTTAGATCCTGCAGATCCATCTTTAACAGCCTTAAACACACACACACACACATGCACTGTACACACACAGACTGTGCAGTGTGTGTCTGAACTGATGAGATGAGCTGGTAATGGGTCTGAACACATCAGCTCTGTGTGTGTGTGTGTGTGTGTGTGAGTGCATGTATGTGCAGGTACAGGTGTGTTTAATGTCCCTGCACTGCTGTTTGTGTGTCTTTGTGTTTCCGAGCCGCGGGGCTCGTTCTTCTCTCTGGCAGTTATTGTAGCAAATTCAGTGTCAATTGATGAGCTCCCCGGGGTGGACGGGTCCACTGAGGGGCTGTTTGGCTGCGCTCACGGCCCCCCGAGCTGTTTATTTCTCCCCACTCATCAACAGAAGCACCAGGAGGAAGTAATAAAGGAGCGGGAGGAGGAGGAGGAGGAGGAGGAGGAGGGAGAACAAAGGAAAGGAAAGGCTGTAAAGTATGAAGATGAGAAGGAAGGAAGGAGGGAGAGAGTAGAAATTTGTTTGGCTCTTTGAGAGGAGATGAAGAGTTTGACCTCAGTGGAACAATCTGTCCGTCTTCCATGGAAGCTGTTAGCTTCAGCAGGTCCTTCAGCTTTGTGGACGGTTGCTGCTTTGCGTCTTTAAAAAGCGCTCAGACAGTAAACATGTCAGCGTCTGCATTACTTTGATTGAAATGATGTGTGTTAATGCAGACATGGCCTGAATGGTGATGTGAGGAGTGAGTGGAGCTGCAGCGCAGTGACTCCCACCGCTCGCTGCTTCTCCCCATTCATCATCTGTAATGAGGCAGAGCGCGCTCAGAGACCTGGCAGGCTGAAATATCTCCCTCAGCTCGGACAGCCTTCATCCTCACACAGACCTCCTCCACTCTTCATGTGTGATGCATCTTCCCCGAGCAAGGCCTCATGGGAAATCTAAGCTGGAAAAAAGCCTCTTACTCGATGGATGGATGGAATCTGCTTGTGTAGTTTTCTTCTGTAAAACAAAGAAACCTGCGTGACTGCTCAGATAATTGTTATGACCTGTGTTTAAGCTCATTAACAGTGTTACAGCAGCATAAACAGCAGCGTTAGGAACCACAGGCTCTCCATAGGAGATGTTAACACAGAGAGGCTTTTACACGACTCCCCGAGTTATTTACTGTTTGTGCTGACAGCAGAAAAGAAGAAAAATAGGAATTTTCATGATGTTCCTCCTGAGGAAGCAGCAGCAGCAGTTCACTGCAGGGCTTGGAGAGACGAGGGATTTCCAGCGTGCTAACATGTTTGTGTTCCTGTGTTGCAGAAAAGGTTTGAATCCCTTTGATTGGACCACACAGCTGGAAACAGCTGGATCGTCTCAGGAGCTCACAGCAGCATCAGGAGCTGTTTCTCCTGCAGGTTGTACCAAATAAAAAAAACACATTACCGTCCTGCACATTGCTGTGAAAATGAATGATCAGCAGAGATGCAGATGATGGAGGTAAACCTGTTGTTTTTCTTATGTGGGCATTAAAGAAGAATTAAGCCTTATTCCTTCAGCTCTGCTGTGGGGACTCAGGGCCACAACAAGCTGCACAAAACAGCAACGATAAAATGAAAACGTGCGAGGAGGGATAATTCAAATAAAAACTAAATTAATACATCAAACAGAGATCTTTAATTAACCTTAACTGTAATATACTGTTAAAAAATAACTCTCTTTTAGTCCCATTAACAAAAGAGTGGTAATATTGGTTAAACTGAGGGATGGGCTCAGAGCTCGTCATGAATCCAGACTATAAGCCGTACCAGACAGTTTTAAGAGGATTTATTCAGCTAAATAATATCACGCTTATCGTTCATGTCCTATGAAAAAACTCAGAAAGCTCTTAGAAAAAGTGGTGGAGCTGCTGGTGGTCGAACGAACTATTCAGACGCAGTCAGATTGGACACTTAGCGGCAGTACAGGTGATAGTGCAGGTATCAGGTGGCTGCAGCTCCCTCACCTAAACCAAACCAGCCTGTTCTCGTTCCCGCGGTTAATGCTGCTCTGTCAAAGGGGAAAGCATGGCTCATTTCTTTGGCGGCGGCACGATAATGTGCAGGGTCACCGCTGAGAGGGGGCATATTTTAACCCAAACCACCATCTTTTCTTAAACCTAACCAAATAGTTTTCAGGGCCTAAACTGAAGCGGCTAGCTTCTGAAGCAGACTATTTCCTGCTGTGTGCCACATGTAAGAAAGGACACCTGCAGACCAGGTCTTGACCGGATTCTCCTGACACTGTCCAGATTTGATGGTGAATCCAGCAGCAGAACTGGATCTGGGTTTCTGTTTATAAAGATACTGGGAGGTCCAGTTTGTTCTGTCTGCAGTGTAATCCTGAAACAGTAACACTGATGATGGTCTAACAGGCTGCTAACATTTCAAACACGTGAATTTTATACAGAACACAGGTAGTAATTTGGGATTTGCACGACTAGCTGATTAACGTTCCAGGCCTCCTTATTCTGCAACGCGAAAACTATTCGGTTAAACTAATTCTTCATATTTTATTAACACACAACACCAGTTAACTGTTGGTTCTCTGGTGTTCATGCAGCCTCCTGCCACTAGATGGCAGCACCTCTCTCTCTGTGACAGGAAGTACTAAAAAGACAAAGTTCAGAGTCACACGGATGATGTTCTGCAGGACTTTGGTGTAGAAACCTGACGGTTACATGTTGGCTGTGTACGTGCCCACATTCAGCGTTTCCTTCAGCGGTCCTGATACGCCGTCATCTCACCAACTGCATCCTACAGTTTTGTTGTTTCGACTGTGGGAAACAAGGAATCACAGAAAACGGGCAACTTCCTTAAACTTGGATGTTTCAGATGGTGAAACAAGGATCAAAAACCAGAATCTGACTTGATTCAAAATTTAACTGCAGAAAATATTCCAGCAGTCCTTCAGTCGCACTAAACCGAGCAGACGGCTTCGATCTGACAAACTGCGAGCTGCTGAGTCTGAATCAGATAAACAGTTTATCAGGAAACTCTGCAGAATGAGAACGAGGACGTTTCCAGCATCTCTGACTCTGAGAGGAGCTTTCTGATGGTTTTTAATCATTTTAAGAGGTTAATTTATCCAGTCATCGGTTTTCTGCTGCTTCTCTGTGTTCAGTCTGCATGAAATCCTGAAGGATTGCTGCTGAAATAAAACAGATGCAGTTTATTTAGTCTCTGCTGGGTTTCCATCAGACTTTGGATGGACTTTGGACTTTGGATGAAACAGGTTAAATCATCCTGTGTAGGTGAGACCTGGACTAAACTAAACCTCATTCGTGCCACTTCCTGCTGTCTCCTTTTTTCTCTGAACCCGACTCCGAGGATCTTGGCTTCAGGACGTGTCATTGAATCCACTCGGCAGAGGTGAGCAGGGAGGAGGGGATGGAGAGGCCTAATGGTGTGATGCAGTCGGAGTGGGAGGATGATGAAAGTCACACTGAGCGTGCTCTCTCAGCGGGAGACGAAGAGGAGAGGGCTGGATCCTGACTGTCAGCTGTCTGAGAGGTTTGAACGGACGCTCAGACACAGCTGCTCGTACTCCGAGAAAATCCACCAAAAACACCCAATAATCTCGCAAACGAACGCTTCGTGTTCATTTAGAGCGATTAAGACGAGCGGTATCAATAATAATGACGACGTTTGATGGGAGGAAGCACATTCAGCACGTCTCTTAGAGCTGCAGCATCCACGGTGTGGTTTCATTGATCGTATTGTGATCTCCGTCAGCTGCTGAGCCGTCCTTCCCTTCAGTCCGACTCTGACAGACGTGTTTGGAGGCTACTTAAGAAGGACGGCAGCCCGCTGACCCCGGCCCATCACCCGCCCACGCTGTCACTTTTCATTAATGGCCACAGGGGCGTGTTTGAGCGAGGCGATGCTTCACGACCGCCACGAGCTTTGATTTGAAATTGGAGCGAGGACAGCATGATTGATGAGTTGTGCTGGTGGTGATTAGATGGCTGGGAACTGTCTGAAGTGCACGGTGCACAGGAAGGAAGCATCAGCACAACGAGACGGGACGACCCCGATTACAGGACAGAAGTCGGTGTTTTTCAAAGCAGACACAGCGACACTGACGAGCTTTTTCCTCCTGAGAGTAAAGATGTTTACTTTGACTCCGCGTAGCGTCACACAGAACAGGGATACCAGTTAATTAAACTTTAACTAAGAGCTAATTTACTGTTAACAATGACATACTAATTATGTTTACAAATAATTAATAATGTTATAATTGATTATTAAAGTCATTAGTTTGTGAAATGAGATGTGAAATAAAATTAAATTAAAATAAAATAAAAAGAAATAAAAAAAATTATGAATATGTTCTGTTATGTGTTATTTGATGGCTCTGAAGACACAGCAACAGTGTTACACTTCATATATATGAACAATACGTATTAGTTATTGGTTAAAATCAATAAAAGTTTCATTACTGATCAGCGAGCCCATCCTCTCACCCCGGGCTTCAAATACTGCCGTTTAGTTCAAGCTGCCGGTGTCTCAGATACCGACAAGGTGTCACTGCAACAGTGAGACTGAACTCACTCCCAACCCAACAAACCGGTTTTCCCACAAGACCAAATCAAGGAAATATGTGAACTGCACCGCCACCGCACCTGCCTGCTTAAACAACAGCTTTACAAAAACCATTCAGATAAGTTTTTACAAACCAATTTTTGACCAATGAATCAAAGGACTGATTATGTCAGAAACACACCTTAATGTACCACCAGCATTCTCCATCTTTCTCAGCTCAGCTGCTGCCTCTTCCTCCCAAAGGCTGTATATAAAAGATGGAAGTAGCTACTGCTACATCACCCACTGGTTTTGGCCTCCACCATTTTGTTTTTTTGTTTCCAGAAGTGACCATATTTGGACAAGAGAGTGGAGTGCAAAGTTATCAGCTAATGCTACCTAGCCTGGTTATCAGTCTGCATCCACAGACTGTACGAGAGCTTCACACAGACACAGATACCTGCTAATCAGTGCTCAGTAACATCCAAATAAAATCCTAGAATTTCACTGAGCACCAAAACTGGAGCTCAGACAGTCTGTTAGTCCAATTAACCGCACAGCAGCCATATTATTGGTCAGATAACTGCATTACAAATGCTCCAAAACACAGTCCAGAGGTCCAGTTCAGGGACTCCAATCAGCTGAGGAGAAGCCTAGCAGACAGCTAGCAGCTACAGCTACCTGTGTCGCCATCCACCTGTCAGTCAAAGAGGCCACGCCCCTAATAATGCAAACTTTAAGCCTTAATACAGTTTAAACAGGTGAGTTATAAACAGGTGTTATGAAGGGGGAAATTAGCTACAGAGACCAAAGAGTTTTTGTATCAGGCTGTAAACATGTTTATTTCTGCTGTAAAGTTGGACATTTTAACATGGGAGTCTATGGGGACTGACTCACTGCTGGAGCCTCTAGTGGACGTTAGAGGAACTGCAGCTTCATGTTTCAGCCCTGTGGTTGATGTTTGGTTCGTCTGCCTGTCGGTGAAATACATCATCTAAGCAGACCTTCATTGTGTCAGTTAAACAGAGGAAGGAGCAGATGTTTTTGGTGATCAGACCTCCTTCCACTCAAAAAGAAAATGTGAAACCTGAGTAGAGGGAGGGTATGTGGGCACAGAAGCAGCAGAGAAACAGGCAGAGTGAGAAAACGAACTCAAAGAGCACCCATGTTTTAATCATTTCAGCTCTCTCCACCCAGGCAAAACTTCTCTCCTATGGGAAATGCTCTTATTCCATTTTTTGGCACCTCAACATTAATTTTTCACAGTTCAATCTCACAGATGCTTGTTGTGACACAGCAGAAAGGCCTCGCACTGACACAGAGTATCTGATGAATCTGACAGCAGGCTGCAGTCCTACGCTGACACCGACGAGCCAAAAATACACAAGCTGCAGTTATATTCACAACTAATTTCACATTTTCCACTGAAAGGGGAATTCAGGTGTCAGATTCATGTTCTCGTTTATGGTTCATGCTAACTTTGCCGTCTGTACCTCTATTGTAGAGAACTGGGGAAACGAGGAGTCACACAGAACAGTGTTTATTAGGGCAGAAAGCTCCACCCAAAGAGCTTTTTACATGAATCATTTTGAGCACTTTTACATTTTTTCATGTTTTTAAATGCTGCGCTCTCCACCTGTTTTGTGGAAATTTGGAGAAACTTTTTGATTCCACAAAAGCGTGAATTCCTGCAGCTTTTACTTTAAAAAAAAATGATTTTACCTGAATCCTTCTAAACATTTGTTTTCAGTATGATTGAGCAGAAACACAGAAATTAGCCACCTGGAACATTTTCCTGCAAAATTAGAGCCCAATAAGCCAAAAAACACCAGAACCTGGAAACATGTGAGCGAGACTTTTTGTTGCACATTAGATTAGACTCGTATCATAACGTGAATTAGCATGGTGTTAATGAAGCTGTAAGGTTGTGTAACTTTTAGCCTTTATAGTAAAAGTATAAAAGTTTTAAAACCTTTTTTTGGTGCAAAGTCACAAAACGTTTTAGATGTTTTTTAATCAGACCCGTTATGATGCTTTCCTTATTCAGTTAGCTGGAGGCAGGAAACACATCACTAATGTAATCAAACACAAACACAGAAAATTCCCAACCCCAAAGTCCATCTGTTGGTCTAAGCACATCTTCAAATAATTCAGTCACCTCTAGTCGTGCACCTTCCTCCCTCAGCTGTATTCAGACACTCTGACCCACTTAGACCGGTCTCTGAGATTCACTGCCTCTCCACCTCCTGATTTATTTTCCAATTGGCTGCTTTCTAGTTTTTTTTTACGGCCTGTTGTTTCTTCTTCACGCCTCCTGTCCCCTGACTGACTCAGCTCAGTGAAACCATCTGCTTTGGTCTGACAAGTTTGCATTAACTACCTTCTTATCCTAATTTCAAGATGGCCGGATGAAATGTAGAAAAAGGAAGTGAGGATTGTCACCACAGAACTCCAGTGATGTTTCAGTCACATGACGAGCTTCAGATGGAAGATGATGAATGGAACCTAAAAGCCAAACAAACGTGGAAACCTTGAGTTCTGCAGTTTTAGGAGGAAAACGGCTCCGAGGCAGATTAGTTTTTAGCTGTGGAAGCGCTCTGGCGTTACCGCAGGTCATCGGTCCACAGCTTTGCTCCAAACTTAAATAATAACTGTTGGATAGATTGTTGTGAACTTCTCTGCAAGCATCCGGTCCACGGATGATGGATCGTGGGATAAATTCTGGTAAACTTCTTCTGACTTCTCTTGTTCTACCACTCTATTTTTCCACTACTCCACTTTATGACCAAAAGCTTCAACACAACAAATCTTAATTGGATGCCAACTGGCTAAACAGGACCTACAAACACACAGATAAAACAAATAGCATCATGAGCCTAAAGAGACAGGTTGCATTTAGGTCCTGCCCAGCTGAACGAAGAAACATCTCCATCAGTTCTGCATGCAAGCAAAAAACTGATGAATGCCTAACAGCTGCAGTGTGCAGGGCTGCACTACAAACAGGGTAAACAACCAGAACTGAGTTTTTATGAACTGAAATCTGAACCTTTCAGGGGGAGAAAAAAAAAAGTCGATAGCAGTAATAAAATATTTCCTGGTATTAGCAGGAAGAATGGAAGCACTGAGACTCAGTATGTCTGCGTTTGAAGAAAATATGCTGTCGATTATACTGCAAGTCAAATGTCCAAATGTTAGCTTCAGGCTGTTCAACATGCTGCAACCAGAAATAGCTTCTGGGTCTGAAAAGTGGAGCCAACATGGAAGTCCTTTAAACCTGCATTCTTTCTAATGTCCACCAGGGGGAGATGGCTGTGGTTGCAGAAACACTTCCGGTCCTGTGGAAGTCTACAGACTCAGTCGCCCACTTTGGGTCATACTGTATAAAACATTAAGTACATTTTTAAAAGTGTGCAGTGCGGTTTCAAAAAAGCAAGGCGGCGACAACAGAAACACTTGGCTCGAGGCTTCAGAACAGGACTTCATAAACCACGCTCTTAAATCCTCATAAATCCTGCATAAGGCTGCAACTTGTGTTACAGTGGGTCGTGGATAATTCAGAAAGCTGTGAGTAATGGTGTTATGTTTGCAAGCACCTGTAGTTTAACTAACTGATCTGTGTCACCTGGCTTCATAGATAAATAAAACTGGGTATCATCTGCATAGCAATGAAAATGAAAGACAGGAAGTGTGTATAATGTAAAAAGTACTGGTCCCAGTAAAGAACCCTGTGGAACTCCATGACTCATCTGGGTGTGTGAGTAAGACCCTCGTCTACACGAACAAACTGCAATCTATCAGACAGATGCTCTTCAGACCTGTGCAGTGCATTTCCTTTAATACCAGTCATGTGTTCTAGTGTCTGTAAAATGTTGTGATCAGCGGTATCAGGTGGCCAGAGTACGTTTCTGATTAGACACCATTTTTGAGAATTTTAGAAGTAGAAGATTACAGCTCACCCAGGCCTTTGTCTTTAGGACATGCCTGACAGTCCTTTTGACACATGAAAATATCGATCCATCCATACATACGTTTTCTTCCAATGCAGGGTCGTGGGGGATGGAGCCTATCCCAGCTGTCATAGGGCGAGAGGTGTGGTACACCCTGGACGGGTTGCCATCACAGGGCTAACACAGAGAGACGGACGACCATTGAGGCTCACATTTACGCCTATGAAAATATGAAAATAGCGTTTCTGATCCAGCTCTTCAACCATCTGAGATTTGTGGTGGTTTTGTGTCTTTCAGTTGCTTGCTCCTGTGTTCGAGGGTTTCTCGTTTATCTGCTGACATCCGTCGGACTCTTTTCCAGGTGCTGCTAATTTAGAGTGATCATTATCACATGTTCTTCCTGTGACCCATTGGTGTTTGGACACGTTGTAAACTGTCACCAAATGTTGTGAGGTGTGGTATGCTAATGCGGCTGACCCCGGGTTGACCGCTGCCGCCGCCGCCTTCACTAATAAGCTCCGTGAGTGTGTTCTGTCCCCTCTCTCTCTGAAACGCAGCGCTTTGATATGCTGCTGCTGGCCGGAGTGGAAAACGCCACTGATGGTGATGAAAGCATCTCAGCCTCTGTCTGATTCATCCCCTCTCAAAGCAAACCATTTATATCTCATCTGATCAAACACGCTGAAATATGCATGATGTTTCTGCATGCGTCTACATTTCCACAGAGATTTTTTTTAATCACATGGTTTCAGGGATAACGTCCGAGCTGTGTCTTGGTTTAATCCAATCAGCTTCTCAAACACGATTTAAATCAGGAGCCCAAAGCCAGACTGTGTGTGATAATCTAATCTGAAATCATGTTCCCTGATAAATTTCATCTGTGCTCGGCCTGATCTGGCACATTCTGGTTCATACTAAAATCAGGAACAGCGCTGAATGGAACCGAAGGTCAGTTTGATGTATTTCTATGCTGAGCTGCTTGTTTTACAAACCTGATGTGCTGCGCGTTTGGTCGTCTGTTTGGAAAACAGCAGATCCTTAAGAAATGACGGGCAGGACAATCTGACTGTTGTGAAACCTAAAACATGCCTGTAAGACCTTTCCTTAGAGGACGCTGATGGTCCAAACCAGATTCAGAGTATAGAGCGGGTCTTTCATTTTACACCACTTCCTTTCGTCTGTTGTCTCTTCCTCTTTTTGTGTCCTTTAGTTGGTAAAATTCCCACATCAAAGTGTCAGCTCACCAAACTTCATCTGTGACTCTGAGCTGATTTCTTTCATGTCAGACTCTCCCGTACTGAGTACCACCCAGTTTCTTTTCAAAGCGTGAGCTCTTTTTCTCCCTGAATGTTTTCCTGCACAAACCTCGAGCAGGTTTGTTCAGAAACGACATCAGAGGGAGTTTAAAGAGTCTCAGATTAGTATCTGTCTGTACTCGGAGTCCCCAGCTCCCACCCAGAGACACCTTCACTCCCCTTGCCTCGGACTTATTTGAAGTCTTGTTTTTTTTACCTTTTGGCTGAGAAGATAAAACGGTGGGATTCGAGGTCACGGGGTCCTCAGGGGACCAGCGCCGCCATAACTGAGATCCTGTTTCTGTCTGAGGTGCACTGACGCTGGCATTTAGAGCTCCTACAAAGACTTAAAAGTCTCCATCCTGCCTGAGGTTTGAAGTCTTACAGCTTCCTTTTTAAAAAACTAATGGTGCTCATTGATCAGCAGAAAAAAGAGCGGCTAATGTTAATGTTAACCTGGAATCACCTGTTGTTCCTGACCAGGTGAAGCTAAATGACACCCAGACTATCGGGCTGGAGTTAATTACAGGCAGAGGACCCTTAGAGAGATGAAGATGCAGATGGAGCAGGTTCATTTATTCTGGATTATGTAGTCTTTAAAATAAAATAAAATAAAATAAAACATAAATAACAAGATTCAACAAATGAGCAAAGTGAAAATTAAAAGAATCTGTATTCTGGACTTTTTCCTAAACATATTTGTGCTTAATCTGGTCCCATGCTACACAAAGTAGACTGATCACGACTCTTACAAATGAGGATGTCGGCTGTCCTCCTCCTCGGCCCAGCCTGCTCTAAAGTTACTGTTTGTGGTTCATTCAGGACGACTGCAGTCACAAGATTACGTGCAGTAATTTAAATTCGGCCCAGTGACTCTTTCACATGGAAAGCCAAAAGGCAAGAAGAGCATCAGGACCCCCGAACTAATATCTATTTGAATAGATAGGGGTGTTGGGTGTCTGCTGTGGGTGTTAACCCTGATGTCATGTGATGTTGTGAGCGTTCAGCCTCGATGCCGCTGGCACCGCCTCAGACTTCGACCTTGAAGGTTTTGAGGCTCGGCGAGTTGGAGCAGAAAGACGCCTTAACTCAGATCAGTCGTTAGCTGGCTTCACACAGAGTTTAGGAGAGGAACGATTGCCTGGATCGATATTTGGTCATCGCTGACACTGATAAATTCAGAAGTGGCTCCGAGTGAGGTGTCATCAGTGAGGAGGAGGAGCTGCTGAAGAGTCTAAAACGTGGAGGAGCAGCTCTTCAAGCTTTTTATTATAAAGTCTGTTTGCTGAAACTCTCACAAATATGGAACAAATAACAAAATTAAAAAAAAGATGAGAATAAATTAAAATATGGAAAAAGTAAGAGAGAAACTTCAAAATATGATGAAAAAAACCCCCAAGAAAAAAAGGGCAAAAAAATAAAAATGAGAAATCAACATTAGGCCAAAGATTTAAAAAATATGAAAAAAGTTTTTAAAACCTTTTAAACAAACAAAGCAAGCCTAAATTAGGATAAAAATATTTTTAAAAATTGGAAAGAAGGTTAAAAAATGTTAAACTCTGAAGGTGAAAAAAAAACTTTTTTTTAAATAAAAAGGACAAAGAAAAGTTGAAAAAAGGTAAACAAAATCATAAATTAAAAAGGAACAAAAACAAAACATGAAAACAATTAGAATTAGAATAAAAGTGTTAAAATATGAAGAAAGTTGAGCTTGCAAAAGTTTTAAAAAGCAAAAAAAAAAATCAAAATAACAATCAGGAGAAAGTACAAAATAAAGAACATAAAAAGTGACAAAAAGCCAGTTTATTATTATAAAAATGTGAAAAAGAATAAAGTTTAAAATAATTAATGTCAAAGACAAAATAAATAAGAATGAACTTGTTTTGTCGGGCTGTCGTGAATTAATGGTGATATCGATAAAAAAAAAAAAAAAAATCCTGCTCTTAGATTCATCTCTAAATTTTCTGCTAATCTGACCTCTGAAAGTGTTTCAGCGAAAATCAGACAAATGAAGACTCGCTCGCTCTCACAGGACGTGTTAAAGCTTCGATCGATTCGCCACGAGAAAAGACGAGCGCTCGCTCTGATGGTCCTCGTGACATTCTGTCATTCGTAGCTTCTCATAAACGACAAAGTCTTTCACTTTCATGTTGTCGGCATTTAATTTGATATTGTTTCAACATGAATGGATGCTGAATTACTGCCCCCCCCCAGCGGACCCCCGCACCTTCCTGCAGAGACTGGACATCAAACCACACAGCTGCTTCTTTTGGGAGGGTTTTTGCTCCTTTGTTGTCTCTTTGTGTTGGTTTTCTGTCTCTCTGCAGTGGTTTGTGTCTCTTTAGGACATGCTGTACCAGTATCTGTTGTGTAGGTATTCAGTCTTCAGTTTTAGGATTCAGATATTTGTTTTTAATTGTGAAAAGTATCGACCATTGCAGCTAATTAGCACCTGTCTCTAATCTACAGTTAGGAACTTCCTTTTTTTCCACAAACCGAGAACAAACTCAGAGACCTGTTGATTCCAACTTTCTCGACTGTTTGCTGCTGATTAATATCGACAGACCTGATCAGTAATCCATTTATGGACTGTAGACCATCTTCAACCAGAAAACTCCTCTGGTGACCGTTCCAGGATTTTTCTGCCTTCAGCCACTTTAAACCTTTTCAGCAGGAAGTCTCTGGATTGGAGGACTTTAGAGTTTCAAATGTCATGTGACATCAACTGACCTCACATCAGCTTTACCTGCTTCTAAGGAGATCTGACACAATCTCATCTGGGTTGTATTTTGGTGGCATTTAGGTGTTTTTTTTCTTAACGTGGTCAAATAAAAATCAAAGTGGAGGCTTCATCAGGCTGTAGATGATGATGATGATGAGCTGGGTCCTGAACAGTCACCAAACCAGTTGGTGAATTTCTGAGAATGGGCAAACTGAAAGCTGCTGCTGTGAATCTGTGGAGCCAAACAGCAGGTGGAGTTTCTCCTTTAATAGGTTAAAATGAATTATTTAGAAGATTAAACTCAGAAACACCTTCATGTTTCCATGTGTAACCCCTTTTTTAAACAGCAATGCATCTGAAACTCGTTGATACCGTCCAGCCGTTGGTCTAATGTGTTCCTGAAGCAGAGGCGTGTGTTCCTCTGCATACAGTATAAATGTGAGCTGTGACGGCTGCTGTGGAGTCGGCGCCTGAATACCAAATGCCAAATGTTTAATTCATTTGTTGAATAAAATGTGGAGCTGCAGCAGATCTCCTCCTCCTCCGCTCACTCCACATTTGATGCAGCAGCTGAATGTGAGATGAGGAGTCAAGGCCGGAGAGAAGTTTTACAGACAGACCACGAGTCTCCTGCTGGCGTTACCTTCATCTTCATGAAGCCCAATGAATGAATGAAGGAGTGAGACTCAAGCATACACTACTGATACTGATACACAAACCTCAGGACTCCTGGGTCGGTACAACCGAACGGTATAACGTTTAAGAACTATGAAGATTATTTACTCAAAGAAAAGAAACAAAAAGTAAAACTACTCAGTTACAAGAAAGTATTTATCTCAGTGTGCACACTTAACCCTCACACAGGAACAAATCCTAATTTAAAAAAGTGAAAATTAAGGAAAAAATCTATTTCAAAAATCAGAAGAAAATTACAAAAAAATTAATAATACAATGCAATATAAAAATTAAGTGATGAAGCTTAAGAAAAAAAAGTGTGAGAACGTAAAAGGGAAAGATAAAAAAGTGAGAGATTAAAACAATCAAAAGAAATTTTTCAGAATTATTATTAAAGTCAAATTATGAGCAAAATGTTCTTAAAATTCTGAGAAAAAAGTTAAAACACTGAGACAAACTGCCAAAGGTTTGAGGAAAAAGGCAAACATTTTACGTAAGACGAAGAAGACGAAGCTTCTCGTGGTCACCGGTGCTGATTGTTCACATTTGATTGATTAAAGCACTTCAGGCGGTAGACTGAGTGTTACCTCTTAAAGAAAGCGTACCTGCGTGGACCAGGTGTGTTGATACCATGAGACGCTGCCAAAAAACAAAGACAGACGCTGAAGAGGTGTTGCAGCAGGAAGGAGAGGAAACGCTCAGTGAGTCGCTGTTGGTGGACGTGATTTAATTCAATTCAATTTTATTTATATAGCGCCAAATCACAACAACAGTCACCTCAAGGTGCTTTATATTTTAGGGTAAAGACCCTACAAATAAGATGAAGCTCCTCCGATCACCTCCGATCACCTGAACTCTGCAGCTCACAGCCTGAGGCTCACTGGAGGTCACCGGGGCATGGCGGTGAAACGAAGCCGTGAGTTTGAGTCATCACGTGGTTGTCTAACACTCCTCGCTGAGGAATAACGGATTTGTGTTACTGCACAGGTACTGTCTGGAGCTCTACTCTCTGTAAGCTTAATATCACCTGAGGAGACGACCCCCCCACTACCTCTGCTGTCCTGTTGGACACGTTCCACGTTCACACAGCCCTTTATTCTGTCTTTAACTGAGGGTTCAGTATCTTGGACGTAACCTGAGGAGCTGGGGATCAAACCATCAACCTTCCTCTGAGTAGACAACCTGCTGTATCTCCTCAGCCACAGACAGCCCATAAAATATCTCTGTGATGGTGGTGTTCTTCTTTTTAATCATTTGTCAGCTTATTTTAATATATTTGAGGGTCGTACACAGACTCTAAACTTCTGCAAAAGAAGGCAGAGCAAACACAAAGAGATGGAAACCACAGAAAAGACAGAAAATGATGGAAAGCATCTCCAGGAAACACCTTCTCACTCACAGCACGACTACACACATGACTGTGGGCTGTGCTGCAGGAGGTTGCTGCTCCTTTTACACACTCACTGATCCATAATGTGATGTTTTTACTCTCAGCAGTTTGAATTTGAAGCTTAATGCGTTGAATGAACTCCCAGCAGCTGACTCCGCCCGCTCCGGACGTGCCCTTTACAGCGTCTGATCTAATCTGTGATTCTGAGGAAGATTCAGACTTGTGATGGTAGAAAAACTTAAAGGCCAAACTCTGTGGAAAGTCCTGATGAGCTGAGTGTCACAGAAAATCAGCTTCACCTCTGAGAAACCTTCAGGAGGGCTGAGGGCGCACTTCCTGTCCCTGAGCTTCCTGTCCCGCCCTTCATCGATTTTTGATTTGGTTTGAAGTGTATTTAATGCAAGAGAACCAATGAAGACAAACTGATCAGAGCAGTCATTAAGTGACTTACCTTGAAATTCACAGTGAACTCACTGATGTTGTTCCCTTGTCTATACATGCCTTTTAATTTGAAACAGACATTCCTGTATCTGTTTCAAATTAAAAGCCCTGTGAAGTCACAGAAACCCTTCAATTCTTAACAAGGCTTTTATTGTGAAACATTTGGAGGAACATGGGTTTGTTTTTGTTTTTTTTACTGTTTAAGAAAAACTGGTACATAAGAATATCTGACACCAGACAGTCAGCGTGTGAGAGGGATAAACCATCATGAACCAGCTCGAACCTTCACAAAACCAGAAAGAGGAAGTGAGGAAGGAGCCAGCAGAGTGACGGGTCATCACACATCCTGTAGGGACAGAATGGGAGAGAGAGCAGATTAATGAAAGCAGCTGGATGTGAGGGATGAGGATGAGACAGATGACTCCGCTCAGTTATGCTGGACCAGTGTAAACTTCCCACTGTGGTTCCACAGCCTGAGAAATGAGCCACAACTCCACCATGTGTTGGTGCTTAAACACAAAGCCCTAAACATCTGCTAACACCAAGACCCCAGAGTCAGAGCAGCTCCAGAACGTCTTCTCCGAGCTTTAGAAACAAACACGGCTCACTTAGAAACAGCACAAATCTTTAACCGTGTCCAAGCACCAAAACATTTCTGGGTTTTAACATTTCAATAAATATAGATATTCTTTACTCATCATAAGGATAATACAGCCCGTTGTCCTCGTGGATGTTTTTAAATCTGCAAACTTGCAACCTCTGTGCAGCTAAAGACCTTTGACTTCTTCACAAGTCTGCAGTGACATTGGCTTCACGGCTCTCCTTTTGCTTGATTTGAATGCGTTTGTAATTTTGGCTTCAATAAAAATGTCCTGCAGCCATCTGTGCAGTTTAAAGAACCACTCAGACGTGCTGCAGAGGTTTAAACTAATAAAGTTTGGCTGCTTTTCAAGCCGATCAGCGTCTTAAAGAGGCAGTAAAACAAGTTCCTGTAAAACACTTAGAGCTGCAATTAGAGTCCCAACTCTGAATCAGAACAAAGCAGTAAAACCTGAACACAGATCGAGGATTAAATCCACGCATCGACACATGACAGCAGCCCGAGCCGTGATAAATATGTCGGTTTATGGTGTTTATTTTATTAAAACAAGAGTCGGTTCTGTGTTCAGCTGCAGACGAAGCAGCTGTAGGAGTTTCACCCTTCATTTTTTTCCTTGTTGGAGTAAATTAAATTCTCGCTATCCCTTAGTTTTATTATTGACTCCATCAGACTGTTGTCAGGATCTTCTTCTGTCTGAACCGAACAGCATTAAAGACTAACAGTGAGATGGCCTCTGGCTCTCTGATTTAACTGGAAACACACAGTCTGAGTAACTGCTTAGTAAACTTAGTAAACCACTTTAACTTTAACTCGTATAGACAGTTCATGTTGGCATCCTGCATGTCTGAGCAGCGAGGGAAGTATTTTACTGCGCACAGCTCCTGCTTCAGTCTCTGTAAAGATCAGCTTTATTTTTAAAGGGAAATCCTGTCAGATGTTGGGCTACACGAATACCCGGTGATTTGACTGAACTGAGTGTTTTTCTTGGCCACAGGTCGACGCCATATTCAGGATAATTAGCAGACATTTGGTCTTTTGTACTCTAAAAATCTAAGATGAAAGGAGTCATTTCAGTGCTGCAGACGAATGGCCAATAAATGTGGCAGTAAATTTCTGGCAGTTTTACTGAAGTTTGATAGTTTGCTGTGAGGCGGTTCTAAAATCAGTCACAGCTGTAAAATCAAACATTATCAGAGGTTTTGTCTGGGCTCATTCAGATAGTGAAGTTCAGTCTCGTGAACCAGCCAATAGGAGCTCTCTGTTCTTAGTGTCGTGTCCATTTTCTGTGGCGTCTTCTCTTGTTCTTTTTTCCTGTTTTTTCAGGGCAGAAAGTTGCTTCTGTTTCTGCCACAGATGATATAAAAAAATAGACATGGCTGCCATGATGTCACCCACTGGCATCGTGATGAAGGTTTTCGCCATCACCATCTCGGTTTTTTGAAACCAGATGTGATAAGCATTGGTGGATGTGACTGTGAACCCACAGTACACCTTATTGGCTCATGACTTCTCAATCACAGGTCGTTAGCCAATGAGCCCACCCTGGATAATTCTCCTTTCTGAGAGTGATGATGACAAAATGGATTTGCAGTGCCTTGCAAAAGTATTCATACCTCTTGAACATTTACACATTTTGTCACGTTACAACCACAAACTTAAATGTATTTTATTGGGATTTTATGTGATAGACCAACACAAAGTAGCACATAATTGTGAAAAGGGAGGAAAATGATACGTGGTGTTCAAAACTTTTTACAAATAAAAATCTGAAAAGTGTGGCGTGCATTAGTATTCAGCCCCCTTTACTCTGATACTTTGTTGAACTACCTTTCGCTGCAATT
>VUQI01063165.1:12387-29416 GCA_015106735.1 Paratilapia polleni | reverse complement strand
ATGGGCAAACATAAATGGAAATACAGTATATATGGCAAAACTGGAGTTTGTACCATTCTAAGAGCTTGAAAGTCAATATTTGGTATGACCACCTTTATTCTTCAATACAGTCTGAACTCTCTTATTCAAGCTTTCTTGTAATTTCTTTAAGTAGTCTTCAGGAATAGTTCTCCAGGCTTCTTGAAGGACATTCAAAGCTCTTCTTTTGATGTTGGCTGCCTTTTGTTTTGTTCTCTGTCAAGATGATCCCACACTACTTCAATAATGTTGAGGTCCAGGCTCTGGGGAGACCAATCCATGACTGATAGTGTTCCACTGTGTGTTTTTCTATCCAGGTATGCTTTTGCTGCATTGGCAGTGTGTTTGGGATCATTGTCATGCTG
Source organism: Paratilapia polleni (assembly GCA_015106735.1). NCBI lineage: Eukaryota > Metazoa > Chordata > Actinopteri > Cichliformes > Cichlidae > Paratilapia > Paratilapia polleni. The sequence goes on along the minus strand of VUQI01063165.1, from coordinate 29,033 downwards.
AAAAATGAAGCAGTTGCCAATCAGACACTTTCCAGATGGTATTGTATGGTGGCGCAACATCTGACAGTACTTTTCTGTGTCCATAATTCCATCAGTTTTGACAAGATCCCCAACACCACTGGGTGAAATGCAGCCCCAAACCAAGAGAGAGCCTCCACCGTGTTTTACAGATGGCTGTAGACAGTCACTGTTGTACCTCTCTCCTGACCTCCTCTGTACATACTGATGTCAATTTAAACCAAAAATCTGAAATTTGGATTCATCCTTCCATAAGACCTATTGCCACTGATTTTCAGTCCAGTTTTTGTGTAATTTGGCATAAATCAGCCTTTCTCTCCCTGTTTCCCTTACTTGATGGCTTCTTCAAATTCTTCAAATGCATTTTTGGACAGGCTGCTAGCAGCAAAGTGCCTAAATTTAAAACTGGTTCTTTGCTAATAAGTTGTCTGTTACGTGTGTTTGTCCCATGAGTTAGGTGCCTTTTTTCATGCTTGAATGATTCATAGTGTTAAGTGGTTTAACAAACAAAATAATATTCCTCTGAAAATGGTCAGTTACAAGGACTGGACTAAAAATGAGTGAAAAAGCAGCCAATGTCCAAAGAAAACTTACCAAACCAAAGAAAGACCTTCAGAAAGCCCGGAGAACTATTGCTCAACTCTAAAAAAAAATTACAACAAAGTCTGGCTCCTTGGAAGCAAAATATAAAGAAATGCGTGGTGTCTCAAGACCTTTGCACAGCACATGTTTTATGCCCTTATTTTTAGTTACTGATAAGAAGCAAGAATAAAACCCAGTATATGATTAGCTGGATATCTGTCCATTTTTACCTGTGCTTTCTACTCTAAACGCTTCATAGTATTTTATTATTAAATTTTTTTTGTGGATTGTGCACATAGTGGAAATAAAATCAACAAATCAACCAACTTACTACCCCACAAACTGTCAACTAACAAAGGAAACAGTCACTAAATTCTGCTTCTTACCAGAGGGCAGTTGCTCCAAGGTCCCCAGGGTGCCATGACACAGTCATTGGGGCATGCCAGATAGCAGACCTGGGCTCTGGGTGGTATTTCTTCTTGATCACACATACTATCCTCCACAGTGCTGTCTTCCCCATTCGTTGTTCCCTTCTTCACACACCTATGAGAGCAGCAGATGCAGCTGTGTAACAAGTCTCTAGGGCCCAAGTAGCATAACCCTTTTTAGTTTTAAATCCCATTTCTCAGTTTATGACTAAAATTAGATTACACTTTTTTTTTCTCAGATTCTCAAGCTGGTTTGTTTTCACTAGAAAAAATAACTACAAATTGTTCTTGTTCTTAACAATTGTTCTTATTAATATGACATCAAATTAACCATATTTCCAGAAGGGTAACCTATTGTATGTGGCGATGGCATGGAATTGTTGTCCTGCAGCAAACAGAAAATATTTCCAGCTGGATGGTTGACTTTACTAGGATGTCCTGCTAAAATAAGTCTTTACTAGTATGAAGTCATAACTAGTATCTCTCACAGATTGGTTTAGTAAGAATAACTTATGAAGAGTGATTGTTTCACTCATACTGAAGCAATCATTACTTAACAGTTCAGTAATGTTGAATCTCCCAGGCTGTTCTCTACTAATTCATCATTATCTGCTATTAGTTTGTCAATTCTGAGTTTTTAAATGAGTAACAATCCATTAAATAATAGTTCATTCCTGTTTCCTTGCTTGTTCATTATGCAGTAAATACTGACATTTTTGTGAGTCATAGCATTACAGTACCATTGTCTAATATGAAGGTCATCTCTCCAGAACCCTTAAGTGGTTTTAGCCACCAAAATTTAACCATGCAACAAATATAAGGCAAATTGAAACACTCACTTGTAAATTACTAATAAACAACATATTTTGCTGTTTAGCTGTACTTGGAGAGAAGATGAGTCAATAAGCTTGCAGGCTGAATCACACAGTTCCAATTTTAATGTAACACACACACACACACACACACACACACACACACACCTTTTGACATCTTAGTGGGGAACTCCATTGACATAATGCTTTCCCTAGCCCCTTATTCTAACCCTAACCATCAGAAATGAATGCCCAACCATAACCCTTACCCTAAACCTAACCATAACCTGATTGTAACCCTAACCTTAAAACCACGTTTTGAGCCTCAAAAATGCTCAAACATGCCTTCAAAAGCGTTTTGTCCTCACAAATCATGGTTGGTCCTCACAACTATAGTTTTATGTGAATTTTTGTCCTCACAAAGATCTCTAAACAAGTACACACACAGACACACACACACTCATCTACCATTTTATTAGGCTGATAGGAAGTTATTAGGTACTTGCTAGTACCGGGTTGGATCCCCTTTTGCCTTCTCTGTAAACCCTAGAGATGGTTATGTGGGAAAATTCCAGTAGATCAGCAGTTTCTGAAACACTCAAACCAGCCCATCTAACACCAACAACCATGCCACATTCAAAGTCACCTTTCTTCCCCATTCTGATGCTCAGTTTGAACTTCAGCAGATCATTTTCAGCATATGCCTAAATGCATTGAGTTGCTGCCATGTGAGCTGGCTGATTAGATTTATGCATTAACAAGCAGTTGAATCAGTACCTAATAAAGTGGCCAGTGAGTGTATGAGGTTGTCTGTCTCTCCCCTATCTTCAATCTGTTTCTGTTACTTGCACTTAAAGGTGGACTTGGACTGAACAAGTCCAGTTCAGTTTCTTTAGACACAATAACACAGTTCCCCAAACCAGTGTCTGTTCTCTCCAGTAGTGCTTAATCCAATAGCAAGGTCAATACTTCACTGTTTTCCTCGGTGACTTTTTTAAGTAGCACTAAAAGACACTGCACAAAAATCTATCAACACTCATTAGGAAGCAGTGGATTGTTTTGACTGTTTATTTTCCCTTGGCATTACAAGTATTAGGACCAGTGAGAGTGCCAGCTGCAGGACTGTTGCCAATCTGCTCTTCCCATTGTTGCAATGCCGGGCAAACAGTCTTCCAAGCTCAACCTACTCACTGACCTGATCTTGCGGCTTTGGACTCCCTCTCCGCAGGCAGGCAGGTCATCCACAGTGTTGATGGTACAAATGGACCAGGGCTCAACCCTCCATTCATATCGGCTGCATTCACTGTAGCATGGCAAAGCCTCATACACCTGTATATAAACACACACACATACATAGGAAGAAAAGGACACATATAATAAATTATACAAATAAAACATGTGGCCTGAAAAAATGGACATGCATACAAATCAACTCATACACATACTGACCCTGCTAACCCTCCACACACAAGCATGCTACAAAAAGAATAGTTGGTCATTACAATTACAGCAAATGAAAAAGATGTAGGGTCACTTTTATTTTTCAGAGTACATTAATGAGGTGTCTCTAGACTAGGAACAGTATCCCTCCTGGGCTTTCCTTCAGTAAAGAAAGGCAAGAAAACCTGATACTTTGGGCTTTCAGGCTTAATTTCTTACATGTGGTAGCATTCCCTTCGTGTTTCACTTATTTTTAAAATCAACCACTTGTGTTTTTTCAGGATGTTTTGAAGTCTGTGCTGAAGTTTTATCCCAGTTGATGTCCCTTAATTTTTAGAGTATAAATGTGGCTAAAACATAGTTAAGAGCTTACAAAGTAATAAAAAAATAAAAGGACAGTTAGAGAAGCTAGAGAAAATGAAGGCTGTACTACAGAGAGGCGCTGAAAGGTATTTTATATGCAACTATAGACAAAAAGTGCTTTATCCACACTGAAATAAACCTATGCGTGAAATGGAGAGAACAGCATGGGGTGTGTAAAATGACAATGAGCATGGCAACAGGCCCTTCAGCTGACGATGTAATTGGCTCAATTTTGAGCCTATTCACTTTTCTCCACTCAGCCAGTGAATCTGGCATGTCTGTTTAACCAAGGGAGCAGCCAGCACAATGCTCCTATAAACACATGTTTACTCTCAATCTATGTAACTGTCTGCCACAGTTAAAGGTGCACTCTTGAGGACAATTTGTGGAGAAAGCTATGACAAGCTGTAATGGGTGTCACTGTGGTGTGTGTGCTCGCAAGTGTGTGTGCTGAGACAGAGACGGGGAATGAGTGTTGAGTATTCCCTCCCCTGCGGGCCACACAGATGCCTATTACACACGTCATCATCTCCCATCTGTCCCTGCAGATGCCCCTAGCTGGGTAAACTGGCAACTGTTCTTCTCACACATGCTCAACTACTACTGCAGAAACACAGTACCAGCTTAAGAGCTAATTTTTATCACCTGCAGACTGACTTCTGAGCCATTTTCCTCAATTAATACACTATTGATTCACTGCTAATATGAAAGTTCTCAACGTGGGCTACAGTGAGACAGTACATAAGGCTTCAGTTAGATAATAAATGGTAGGTTAAAGCGGGTGTACTGCAGCACAAAGAAATGGACATGGACTGGATTTCTAACCTTACTGACCACTCAAAGCGCTTTAGACTATAAGCCACATTTAACCATACATTCATACAGCACCTTATTCTTTACACTTCAAGCACTTTATTGACCTCATATCCCCACAATTTAGAATCACCAGTTAACCTAACATGTATGTCTTTGAACTGTGGGAGGAATTCGTAGTATCAGGAACAGAAAGAGCATGCAAACTCCACACAGTAAGGCCCCAGACGACCACGAGATTCGAACCAGAAACCTTCTTCCTGTGAGGCTACAATGCTAACCGCTGCACCTTCACACACATTACAAGGATCTCTCATTAGAGACAGAGCAAGAATAGGCAGCTCTTTTATTCCCTTTTAAAAAGTTCTGGAATCTTTTTTTTTTTTTTTAGATTAACAATACAATAATATTACCTGACTCAATTTCTTTTAAGCACACTTTAAAAGCTCTTTACAATATAATGAAGTCCTGACTTCTTGTCAGTGTGAATTTCTCCAGTTAAAAAGCAGATGGTATATCATCCAAATGGACTTCAGATAAATGACTTCCATCAGTGTTGCACTCGCACCAATCAAACTATCGTTCTTTCTCTCAACCAAAGGACCAGACAGGTCAGACGTATGTGTGACAGATCTGGCATGCATTTTGTCTTCATTAGCTAAAGCAGAGTATATGTACAGAATGAATAGCACTGACCTGAGCCTGCGTGGATGTCCATATTAGCAGTGCATGACAAGCCAGAAGTTGGGCAGGGGAGAGAAGAACAATGATATGATCATTAGTATAGATTTTGCCTGCAGTGACAGAAATGTATAGTTCTGCCTAAATTTGAAATACTGCATTCTCATCAGTGTTTCATTAATGAGGGTAAAGGATGATTAGGTACTTTATCATCTACAGTGAATCTAGGTTTCCTGGATAGTTTGCCAAACTAAATGATTAAAAATGCTGAGAGAGTTTTAAAGTGCTGCAGTTGGTTGTAACAGCTGCGCTCTGGCCAGACCTGCAGCTGAAGGCAGCTCCAAGGAATTAATTTGTCTGGAGCTGGTGAGCGGGAAGTCAGCGTGAATAAGCATATGCTCAGAGAGGCTGTGTGCTCTGTGTCTAAACAAGGTTACTGAAAATAAAGTGTTATCTTACTGACAAGTTACCGTTCTGGCTATTCTGATTTAGTTTTAATTAAAAATGACATTTGAATAAAATACACTGAAATGATCACAGTACTAACTTTAAACTCAAAATGCTTCATGAGATGGCAAATGGTGACAGCATGTACCACTGTACATATACCACTCAAATTTCCATTAATGCCAATACAGTTACTTTTTTCAACCAAATTCATTCATTTACAACACTGTACATGTGAATTGGATTGTAAGATTTAGATTGGGAAAATGCATTTCCATTTAGGATAAGAACGTATAGTCAAAGATCACTAAATATAAAGTCTCATATTTACAGAGAAAAAACTTTGCTTAAATTGCTTAGACAAGGCATGGAAAGAAAACTCAGCTGCTCTGCTAGATACTGATTATGGCTCACGTCCAAAACAACACACACACATACATACACACCTACTGTACTGTAGGAGTTTACACAATGATGCACAGGCATACATACAAAGACAACACACCTATACACAAACAAACAGATAAAAGACCAACACAAAAGGACATGTGAAGCACCAGCAGGCCCTTCTGCAGGGACGGCATTTTATTGTAAACAGAGAGAAAATGGGACACGAAGCCTTGAAGCAGAGCAATCTCTTCTATAAATCTCTTTCAAAGTGTCATTGTGTGACTCCAACTTCAAATAGACTCTGCTATTATTGTCAGCAGGCCCATGGATGAGCTAAAAAACAATGGCTCCTGTGAGAAACACGGTAGGATCTATTCCAGGGTGACGGTAACCTCTCAAATATACTCATGAGATGATAACTTAAAATGTGGCAAAATACAGTATAATAGAGGCTTGCTTTTGAAGACGTCAATTTGTGATTTTCAGAAGAGACAGCAATACTGCTGAAAATGATAATGCAAACAAAGTGATTTAAGATAAGAGAAGATAAAGTTAGGATGGGAAAAGAAAAGAACCAGTACACTAGCAAATGGAAAACCACCTCTCAGCTGAAAATTATAAAGAAACAGCTACTACCATTAAGTAAAATATAGTTTGGAAGAAGAAAATAACAAGTTTGAATATATGATGTGCTCTAAAACCCTACTAGCACACTGTTCCTTTTACACATCCAGACCATTAAAGACATGGAGGTGGATAGCATAGTTCATCTCCAGAGGGGAGCAAGTCTCAAAACCTAGTTTTTCTGTGGACGTACTCCTGCAACATACCGTACTGTATAGGTCATGTACAGCAAGCACAGTGAAAGTGCATTGTTTAAATCGCTATAGTTATTTTATGACCATCACATAAACACATGGCCACAAGAGACATGACCGTAACTGCTGTTAAATTAATTTGAACAGTTGGTCATTGACCATTGAGTTGGTTTTTATCATCCTCACCCTCTCTCTCTTATAACTGTCTTCCAATTAGTTTTCTTACTATCAAACACTTCCATGAACCAAAGCCCTTACAAGATTTACAGTCTGTCTAACATCCCCGCTGGACCCACTGCTGTGTTGGCTCTACCGCAGGGCAATGCCGTGACTTTCTGTAATTACACAAATTGATTGGCAATCAAGCTCTAGAATAATCTCCTTTTCTCATTTATTTTGTAATCTATTACAAGAACCTAGCTCAACAAGACAGGAATGCATTAGCGGAGATATTTTGCAAGCACTTAACCTTGCACCATAATAATAGCTGTGGTCAAATATTTTTTTCCACATACTTCTGGAAAACACATAAGAGCCAGTGTCAGTGATACAGTTTAAATTACTACTGTATATGAGGAAATTATATATATATATAAAAAAAAAAGTCCAACTGAAAACACTGGCAGAGTTGTACACTAAACTAAACACTGTGTACACACCAACACTGTTGAGCTATAGCTATATATTTTTTAAATCTGTCTGCAGTCTTTTCCAACAAGTGTCCAGGCATTTTTAAAGGAATATTCAAATGGTTCTGTAGCCTTATCTGTAGCTTCTGCATATTTACACAACAGGGCTTGAAACATCTGTATGCAACTTCACACGAAAAATTCAGATGTGATAAGAGAGTATGTGTACATGTATGGAAACTCTGAAAAATATTTTGCAGACAGCAACTGGAAACAGCTAGAGAGGCAGTGAATTAAAGTCAGATGATAACCCTTGTAATACTATAAACACTTCATAGTACATATTAAGTAGTGGTGTTGTATTATGTTAGTGCTTGCAGCAGGACACTGATTTTTGCATAAGCACCTCTCTACACCAATCTGAGAACACATCTGTCAGATGTGGGAGCAATGGTCAATTTTTCAGGACTTCTGGTGTTGCCAGCTGATGTCAGAACCAAGACTCCCTGTCCCATCTGGTGGTTGTGGCTTACGTATGCAGATAAATTTTAAAAAAAGAGCATATAAATGATAGTCAGTGGTTTTGAGATTGCATTTCGGTAAATGCAATCCCTTTTTTCCCTCTACACAGGCACTGTTTGACTCCATGCAACCAAAGCCTTTTAAAATATGATTGGTCAATAGAAGTCGGTCTACAAGCAGACTACAGAAAGCCTACAGAGAGGCCAATCCACATATCCATCCTCATATCCATTTACATATGTCATTTGTTTAATCTTAACACTTTATTTGATCTTATCTTTATCACCTGCTTTGCACATGACAGTGGTTCTTTCATGAGCTTCTTGCTCATTACTGTATTTCCAGTCCTTAAAACACAAAAGAAAATGGGCCACATGGTTCCCACACTCAGTTGTTGTGTGAGCAGCTGAAATGCCAAGGATGATTTTAGGATGTGCTAGGCTAGTGGCTGGCTTCTAAAAAACGTGACCTTTCAAAAACATTTACTATAAATATCCTTATTTCCTTATATGTGAACTTTTCCTCTTCTACTTTCATCCATTAGGCACAAAAAATGAGACTGCATCAAATAAGTGCAATGAAATAATGTGTATTAAAAATAATCATTTATTACTACTGGGGATATTTCTCAAATATATTTACTGAGAGGCACCACCACATTTAACCACACCGTTTAATTTCTGGAATGATCGTGTTTGCTGAGAGAAAAATCTTTTTACATTGACCATCCATGTGCATTTGGGATTTAAAAGCAAAGGTTTTATGTCATTTGTAATTAATTGAGCAATTTTGTCTTTCTTATGCATCTAAATGTTTGAAAAGGTTCCCGCAGAGTTTCATAAATACAGTAATTTAGTAGAAGACTTAAATATAAAAGACAGCTCACAGGGCAGCACGGTGATGCAGTGGTTAGCACTGTTACCTCACAGCCTGTGCCTGCATGTGTTCTCTCCAGATACTCACAGTCCAAATATATGCTTTTTAAATTGCTTAACTTATTTTTTTTTTTAAAAGATGGATGGATATACTGCTCAATGTGAAAATGCAACAATCGTGTTTTTGAAAAAAGAAAATCATACAATTAGACTTTAAAAGAAAGAGAATTAAACTATGATAAACCTTTTTTTATATCTGAAGTAAATGTTTTTGATCATCTGGGTGGCTAGAGACTTTAGAAAGGCTTCAAAATGAAACCTGCATTAGTATAATGGCAGCACTTCAAACTATTTTAACAAATATGCATCCATGGTAATGCAGGGAGACACCTTGCTTATGGGCTTGGCCTACAGGGGGAGAATAACACTTACCCAAGCAATGCCCTAAGTTAATTACACCTCAATGGCCATGGGAAGCTCCATCAGTATTTGGCTACAAAAGTCTTTCATTCTAATGAAGCAGACGATGAGTTTGCCATCTGGCTGCAGTCAGGTAAACACACGATATCTAACATTTGTCCTGCAATTTGGGATTCATCCATTCCCTCGAGTTGCTATGGGTTGTGTTTGATTATTAACAGAGGGACAGTGTGTAGTTGGAGGAAAGATATTTGACAGAATAAAATCATCTGTAGACAGTAATGATTCCAAAAAAGAACGGGATGCATCCATAAGCTGTATATAAAGAAGTATACTGAGTATACTTTTATATAAAAAAAATCACAGAGTCAAAAATGAAGACAAAGTAGAGTATGCTTTAGGGCAGCTAACTTGTGACTGATAAGTCACTACTATGTGAGTGTGCAGTGTCCCTGAGTATCATGTCTGGTTTCAAAACATGGCAGTGGTCCAAATCCCCAGCTCAAGGTTTTGACAAACCAATGGGTGTCACAGCAGCTACGCATGTTTAATTTAAAGTCTGTTGGTGCAATTGAAGCCTTTTTGTGTAAATATTATTCTAAATGCCTACTTTTACTGTATACCACATTTACTGTGAAATTAAAATTCTATAAACTGTGGAAGTCTACAGTAGTGAATGGCCAATTAAAATCCATATAGTGCCAAGCTGAAGTAAGATGAGCTGATACAATCACATTGGCAAGGATAAATGCACACAGTATACTCCTGAATAACACAAATACTTTTAACACTTTATTTAAGGAGGTATGGAAATTGCCGACATGACACAATCATAACCATGACATAACACCTGCCACGGAGATGAAGGTCTTTAAGAACATTTACGACGAAGCAGAACAGCTACCAACATCAAAGCAGCAGTTATCATTGTTTTTACAGAGCCTGAGAAGTACAATGCCTGAAAGTATGAACCGTCAAGTTGTTTTAAGGTAAGCATGGTAAGCATGGCTGATGTTGCACTTGCCAAATCTCAAATTTGCACTTGAATAAGGTAAGCAAAGCAGCTTATATTGCTAAATACCGTAGCAGTAATTGTCTACTTCATGTGTTATTTTGCTCCACTGAGGATAGACATTATTGAAGAGTTTTAAAACAGCAGAACGGAGGTGCCTCTGTTTTGGTAGGTCACACAATCTAGCATACCCAGAGCTCTCAAAAGTACTTATGGATCTACACTGTAGGTGGAAGGTGTTGCACATAATGCCTGCTTGTCACCATTTCATCCCCATGTACTCAAGGGCAGTGCCAGAGCCCACTTGTGTTTCTTGAGTACAGGCCAAGGTTGCTTCAAGATTTATCATATCAGTGTTGATTTATAGTACTTTCCACAACATTACAAACTGGTGACATTTACATTAAAGGTACAGTATGCAGAAATCAAGAAAAGACAAAAACAGGTATACCCTTTCTGTTCAAAGCCCAATCCAACAGCATATGTACACATTTTGCAAAGAAAAAATAAGTAAATATTTATTTGGTGCCTTTTTTTTTCATTCTGCTCAGTACACCACTGCAACTTACATACTATGTAAACAATTTTGGTCGTTACGTTCCTTATACTACCTTATATGCTGTTCAAATGAAGATTGACTTTCTTTTGTAAAATAAAGTCAAAACATGTTAAAATACATTTTATATAACATTTCCTACATGACCTGCGACCCTGAATAGGATAAGCAGAAGAAAATGGATGGATGGATGGATGGATTTCCTACATGTCCAACATTTTTTATTATGTGGTTATCCTGAAGCAAATGACATGATGACTCACAGCTGCCGGCTGTCACAGTAACATGAAAGGCTTTCTGGCTTGAGAATTTTTCAGGAAAAAAAGTGACATTCTGAGATGACTGAATCTGAGCTGACAAACACTGCTAAAATGGCTACAGGCATTACGAGCAAGTTTTGGCTGCTTGTGCAAAATGTATATGCAATGCTACTGGCAAAGCTGTGCATTCCCAATGTCATATAAATGTGATGTGGCTCTCTCATCACTGGGATATATGAAAGTAAGTCTAGCAACAGCCTGTCAGTGGAGTCAGACCCGTGGGTTGTGCTCTCTCTGCAAATTAGTATGCAAAAGCTGCCTCACATTAAAATGCTTACAATTTGTTTTTTTGTTTTTGTTTTTTTTTTGGGGGGGGGTTGGGTTTTATTCTCAGGGACTAAGAGTCCTACTATTAGGTCCATAAGCAATTGTTGTAATTTTGCCTCTGCACACCACTACAGTGGATTTTAAATCAAACAATCAAGATGTGATCAGATCAGCTTTAATTCAAGGAGTTTAAAAAAGTATTGCATTAGCTGTTAACAAAGGCTCAAAAGTAATTGGACAATGAACTGACTAACAGTTTCATGGTCAGGTTTAGGAGTGGCCAAAATCACCACCTGGTGCATCCTTAAAAAATAAAAAAAGGAATGCACTGGCCAGCTCAGCAACAACACCTGACAGACCACAGAAGACAACTAAACTCGATGATTGTAGAATTCTGTCCTTGGTTAAGAAAAGCCCTTCACAACATCTAGCCAAGAAAAGAACACTCTTGAGGAGGTTGGCGTATCAGTGTCTAAGTCTACGATCAAGAGACGCCTTCATGAATGTAAATACAGAGGGGTTACAACAAGATGCAAACTACTGGTTACACTCAAGAACAGGACGACTAGATTAGACAGAAAACATCTAGAGGAGCCTGCACAGTCCTGGAAAAAAAAAAAATCTTTGGATAGATTAAACTGAGATTAACTTGGAGAAAGAAAGGAACAGCTCATGATCTGAAGCATACCATATCATCTGTCAAACATGGTGGAGGCAATCTTATGGCATGGGCATGTATGATTATCAGTGGAAGGCCACTAGTGTTTACTGATGATGTGACTGCTGATAGAAGTAGCAGGATGAAAAGCAACCTGAGATTTGCTCAAGGCAAAGAAATGTGATATTCTTCAATGACCAAGTCAGTCACCTGACCCACAAACAAGCAGCAGCTGAAGATGGCTGCAATAAAGGGCTGGCAGAACATCTCAAAGGAGGAAGCGCAGCATTTGGTGATTTCCATTGCTTCTAGATGTCAGGCAAACATTGACTACAAAGGATTTTCATCCAAGTGCTGGATTATATTTAAAATTATGTTAGTTTGTCCAATTAGCCCCCGAAAATGTGGGCTCAAAAGTAAATATATAAAAATGTAAATGTAAATGTATAAAAATGTAAATGTAAATGTATAAAAATGTAAATGTAAATGTATAAAAATGGCTGCAATTCCTAAACAGCTAATGTAATACTTTGGTTAAACCCCTTGAATTACAGCTGAAAGTCTTCCCTCCAATCACATATTGTTTGATTTGAAATCCACTGTGGTGGTGTACAGAGGCAAAATTATGAAAACCATGTCATTGTCCATATACTTATGGACCTAACTGTATGTAACCCTGTATTTGTATAACAGAATATAATATTATTAAAACTGAATTGAAGTGAAAAAAGTTTGAGATCCACTTACTCACTAAGCTTTTGCAGGCAATGATGTGTGTTGGAAAGAATGTAGGACTTGATGCACCACTCAGGATAGTGAACACTTCACTGACTTTGATTCACAGTTGGTAGAACAGCAACTGATAACTGAGCACACAATACAGGGGTCTAAGGTAGACAAAACTCCACACCTTAGGCAAAACTCCCAGAACTTCCTTTTCTCAGAAAACATATGAGGACTCATTTGCTTTTTAACTTGTTCATAATATCAAGAGTCTTGGAGCAGACACTAATAATGGTCATAAGTTCATGAAGTGTGATTAGCTAATCCTGAGAAGTTTAACAGAAGCACTGTTTAGGCCTAACTGTATAATGCATCAACAACAGAAACATCTTTTAAACATTAACTAAGTGCACAGAGTTCATTTTGTTTCTAAAATACTGATATAAAATGTGTAGAGAAAATCTGATGACCTAAAAAACTTGAAGCCAATTACACAAAATACATCAAAGGAATCTTGGTTTATCAAGCATCGCTAAGCCAAGAGGAAACACCAGATAAATATAAAAAACTTTGGAGGAAACATCAGTACATAAAAACTAACCAAGTGCTGACAAGACCAGTAGAAATTTTATCCTGGTGTGACCAACAGCATGAAACATTTACATGTGTTACTAAAGAAGGATCAACAAAGAGACTGAGCTTGGGTATCATAAACAGGAACACCATTAGACCTTAGCTTGGCAGCCATACCAACAGACACCATGACATTGCTCACCCGCAGATCTGTGGTTAAGTTATAAAACAAATCGTCAGCAAATTAATGCCTATAACAAACTGTGTGTGACCATTTTCATTCCATACCCAGTAGGGTCAGCAGCCCCATAGCTTATTCACAAATACATAAACACCCAGCTGTTCTGAGCCAAGAGATCAAATCATGACATGCAATGACCAAAAAAGCACAAAATGTTTTCTTTGCATTTGTTGAAACAAAACAGAGAGCCTTGGAAATAAGTGTTGACTAATGTAACATGTGGGGCATGGTGTGTAAAATCATTTATAAGCCTTGCAATGATACCAGATCACCAACAAAGCATAAAAACACGCAATTCAACCTTGAAGTATGTGCATAGGTTCCCTGAGGGCAACAGGGATGGGGAAACCTAATTAACTGGTTTGGAGGTGGTGGTGTACAATACTTGTGTATATGCACATGTAAATTCTAATCCTGTTTCACCTTGCTTGAACAGGGCACAACTTTTGAAAGTAATGAAGGGACTTTGAAACAACTGTCATTCAACATCTCAGTGTTTGCTGGGATGAATCAATCAGCATCCCAATGATCAAATTTGACAGTGTCAAAAGGCAGCATCTGTATTTAGCTATGACATGTACACAGGATGCAGAACTGTGTTTTCAAAAATGTGTTTAACTATTTATTCATGACTGATAAATAAATGGAAATGTTCTGTGTTTATGTAGCACTTTTCTTGTCAGTTAGACAATTGTGAGTGATTTGCACAACAAGCCATTTTCCCCTAGTCACTTGGATATTCATACAGATTCATACAGCACCTATTATATACATGCAAGGCTTTCTCTCTAACACACACGCACACACACACACACACACACACACACACACAGATTATGCACCAGTACAGACTGCATACAGGAGAAACCGAAGATTGAACCACTAACTATCTACATTGTTTATAAAAGGAGCTTAATTATAAATTAAAGGTAATTGTTCATTCTCTATTTACCGGAATAAACTTTTGTAGAATTCATGTAGCATCTTCCTTTGAGAGAAGAAACATTTTTAAAAAAAAGACGTCGACAGCAACAAACAAGCCAATAATAATGTTCAACTTTCTAATGCGATGCAACATATTGAACAGCACGACAACTTTTGTTGTCCTGTTGCACAGTTCACAGGGTGCACAATACAAGAGAAAACTGCTGGAACTAAAAAGTAAGTATCAATCTAGCATCTCACTTATTGTTCACACAAATAAAGAAACCAGTCTTGTAACTGTGCAGAGAGACAAACCACCTACCACACACATGGATAGAGTGTAGGCGCCAAGGCCTTAATAGAACTAAAAATAACTATGTGACTGATATAGAGCCAATTCTTTTGTGTTGTATGGAAAGTGAATATACTGCTTGATATCTCAGCATTTGGTAGCAAACACTTGTGGGAGTTTTGATGACATTCAGACATCTCCAGTAATTACAGATCCAATTTGTGTGTGTCCCTGGGAGCTCAGCTTTGACATCTGTGAGCTCTCAGTGGCTGTCTCTCAGGGCATCTTGTGTTTAGCAGTGGGCTACAAATACTGATACTGTGATATCAGTGAGAAGAAATCCATCATTTCATCAGCATTTGAATGTTTTTTTGGGTGACTTAATTATGTTTAAAAATTAGAGATACATGTACTTGCATACTGTATAATTTTAAGTAAAACGTATAAGAAGGTTCTTTAAAAAAGTTCTATAGACACACATACCTGAAAGTCCTAATGACAAAAAGAGAACATACATGGAAACTCACTCTGAAGTAGTTTGGAGTCTTATAATTAGACAACTACACTCCCATAGTTAAAAATAAGTGCATATATGAGACACCTATCAAGCTGAGGAAATCATACTGTTAATATCTAAAAGAAACAATAAACATTGTGTGTACAGTACTGTGCAAAGGTCTTGAGCCACCCCTTATTTCTTTATATTTTGCTGGGAAAATTGGAAATAGGTGCAGCAATTAATTGAAACATGTGCAAACATAAATAAAAATACTGTATATAAGGCAAAAACAGAGTTTGTACAATTCTAATTAGCTTGAAAGTCAGTATTTGTCATGACCACCTTTATTCTTCAACACAGCCTGAACTCTCTCTTTCTTGTAATTTCTTTAAGTAGTCTCAGGAATAGTTCTCCAGGCTTCTTGAAGGACATTCAAAGCTCTTCTTTGGATGTTGGCTGCCTTTTGTTCTGTTCTCTGTCAAGATGATCCCACACTGCTTCAATAATATTGAGGTCCAGGATCTGGTCAGGCCAATCCCTGACTGATAGTTTTCCACTGTGTTTTTCTACCCTCTTACTGCATTAGCAGTGTGTTTGGGATCAATGTCATGCTGAAAAATTAAGCCACTGTCAATCAGATGCTTTCCAGACGGTATTGCATGGTGGATCAAAATCTGATAGTACTTTTCTGCATTCATGCTGTACCTAACTTAAAAATCTGCCAAATAGGTGTTTCTCCAATTTTCACAGTTGGCAATATATAAAGAGGGTTGAAAGGTGGAGCTTATTAAGAGAAACTGAGACAGCAATGTGTTCACACTGGTGCCTTAAATTCAGTCTATGGCCAGATGCCCTTGATAGCACAGTCCTGTGTTCACTGATGCAATGTTTAAAAATCAGTTTTGAATTTATAAATCCAAAATTTCTGAGAGAAGTGGCATACTATATTTCAAGCAGATAGATTGAAATATTTAAAAAAAAATTTTAAGTCTTACAAGGCCGATGATATAACATGTTGGATGCTGGCTAAAAAAGTTGCAATGACTTTATAAAATAGAGATAAGTTATAAGTTTTCTTTTTGGTAATTTCTGAAATATTGGGTCATGATTTAACAGATAGACTAAAGCAGTAGTAACTTTTGTTGAAAATTAAGCCAAGCCAAGCCAAGCCAACTTTATTTATAAAGCACTTTAAAAACAGCAACCACTGACCAAAGTGCTGAACACAAGAATAATACAGTAGAATAAAATAAAATAAAATAAATTTAAAATCAACATCTCACACTGGGTCGAAAGCCAAGCAGAAGAGGTGGGTCTTAAGAGTGGATTTAAAAATTAAGGTT
>VUQI01063164.1:22169-34839 GCA_015106735.1 Paratilapia polleni | reverse complement strand
CATGCCACCCGGGAGCTAAAATCACACAGGTTTAAAAAAAAAAAAAAGAAAAAAGAAAAAAAGAAAGAAACAACTGACAGTAACTCAGCGTAAATCCAAGAAACATTTGCACATGTTTATATGAAAATGTACACAAAGAATATGTCAAAATACTTCAGGCTACATTAGCACAAAGCCATCTGAGGTGTAAGGCTAGACTGTATTTGGTCCCCTATTCCCTTAATATTACAACACTAAAATGACTTTCAAGCACTCCTTAAACAGCTGGTAGGATTATAGAGTGATAATGAAACGAGCTGCCCCACACACAGGCATTGTATGTCTAGTTATATGTAAGCATGACTTGAGAGGAAACAGACCTACACACACACACACAAACACATCTGAGTTCAGAGGTTCAGTGGGCCACCAGTGTGCAGAGCTATTGGCTCCAGCTCAACGCTGCCCAGCCATCTCCTGTGTTGACATGCAGGATACCAGTGTCTCTTCCAGAGGAAACTCTGGCTTCTTTTACGTCTGCCTGGGAAGTGAGCCCCGCTGTCTTTGGCTTCTGAGACACGGCTTCTGTTACATGCTGCTTCCGATATGAAAGAATCACCCGCCCGTATCATATGACCAGGAAGTTTAATATCAGCACTGGAATCATTTGATTACACTAAATGAATTCTCTATTATTATCTATTATCAGTGGGTCAAATAGGGTTTGAGGTTGTTCTGCTCCTGCTCTTCTCTATTATTAGAAAATATAACTGTTTTCATATTCATATACACAAGAGATTTCTAATTTAAGAAATAATTCATTATGTATAAGGGCTTAATAAGGGTTTGTTGGCCAGTCATTACGTTACTCTGTCGTCCTCTCACCTCATTGACCTGCTGCTTATCCAAGTGAAAGATTTGTCCAGAGGAGGTGGCAGCGATCTCCTCATACGCCCTGTAACCAGGCTGAGAGCGGTCTCCACAGTCCCCGGTCAACACAAATACTACCTGGGAACGAAGAGGACAGAGGAGTTAAGAGGATTACGTTTGTTGAGTGTTTGCTTTCCGCTGAGTCGCTTTCAATTTGCTCCAAAGAGAGGGCTAATACTCATTGTCATGCATCATGTAGGGGCTGAGACGGAGCAACTTTCCTCTGCTCAGTTGATCCTCGGGAACTTCTTTGGAATGTAGATCTTTTACAGCATGCTGTTGTTTTCCTTTTGTGACAGCATGCAATAAATGTAGGTACTCTAAACACGGTGGGCTGGGGTTCATGTTTAAAGCTTCAACAATGTTCCAGATAACATCAGCTAAACGGCATTTAGATCATTATGGGAATATTCAACACAAATGAAAACAAATTAGATGCTTGAAGGCGTGTTTTTGTATCAGTTTACGTAATGTAGATTTGGTCAAAGAGGACCCTTCATCACATCTGATGTTTGACATTTAATAAAAAGCTTACAGTGGACTCATTAAGTATGTATGAGTCTTATCCTGATCTATAAGAGCCTGCACAACATCCTGTAAAATTTCCTGGTCTGTACCTGTGATTGACGGAGTTGCACCAGTTGCAGAACATCTCTCTTCAGGCGGTAGTCTTTGGCCCTGGCATCAGTAAATACATAGATGAAGGATCCTGGCAGGGAAACCTCCAAGGCTTTCTTTATGGCTCCGATACTCATTTCAGGGCAGTCGCCCCCACCCTGTGTGAAATAGAATCACATCTGATCAAACACTCCTGGAACAAATAAAATCTAAATATGTCCTTTTTAAATTGTCATTCAGATACTTTATTCTATTGAACAACTCCATGTTTTGGAACAGCGCGTGCCATTTTGGAGAGACATGTCAAATGTTGCATAAATATATTTATATTAACATTGCCCACGAAAGCAGCAATAACTAACTTTTGAAAGAAGAAACAATAAGGCACATAAACAATATATAAATAAGGATTATATAAATAAGCATTTGCTTTAATTTTTCTAGTTGTGCTACTTATCACACTGCATTGGAGAAATGGTCCTTGTAGCCACAGTAGTTGCTCTAAGCTACACATCCTATGTTTAAGCACTGGCAGTCCATATACTGTAGCCATAGTCTAAACTATTATGGAATAATAAAGTGTTCGTTCTTGTAGAATAATTAATTTGCGTGTTCTGTTTCCGAACCTGGACAAACAGCTCTTGCAGATCCTGCTGGAACTTCTTTGGGTCGGTGGTGATGGACACGGGGCCAATATCTGTCAGGTTAAAAATATACATCACAAAAGATCCCTAACAGAGGCCTTTGAGTGAGGAAAATCAAATCCAGTCAGCTGTTTCTGTTCTGATTTCTATACCACAGTGTATGCACACAAAACAAGATAATCATCCCAACCACAAAAATGCTATGGTCTGGATTTTTCTTCAAATACAGCTAAATCAGAAAAAGAGGGTTTTGTTTGTTTCCTCTTAGCAGCTCTGCCCCTGTGAACAAAGGAAAAGCATCTACAGCATCAAAAACCCTATTAAGCCAAAGCACAGTTTATCAAGGCCAGAATGATGCCCCACAGCCTTTGTACAAGACATAAATATCAATCACACACCACAAGGCACAAGAGAGGCTGCGCTGACAAAATTACAACGTTAACGTTTTGCTTAACACAAATCACTGAACTCTGGCAAGAGTTTGGATGATGACAGAATAATCATTTTCCAGACCCAAGCATGATGGATAAAAGCCTGTCAGGGCCTGACACTTATTTGGATGTTTTCTGGGGCCAAACTACAGAACAGTAAACATTAACCAATACAGAGAGAATGCATTGTGTTGCTGCTCTCCATAAACACGAGCTTTTCATCATAGTTATTACAGAAAAGACCCTCCTCAAGTGTGGTATACCTCATGATTTTGGTGTGTCATTGCTTGTTATTCCAACTGTCAAATATAATTTTGAAGCATCTTTGTGAGACTAATGATACAGAGTTTGCAGGCATGTGTCAAGCTGATGACATTTTTAATTCATTCTAGGTGTATTTTCCAAATGCTTTCAAGTCCTTGTCGACCTCACATGGGTGCCTGTAAAACACTGACAGCACTGTCACGCCTCTTTGTCAGCCTCCAAAGGGCTTCTTGCGATCTTGGAAGTTTACAAGGTCCCCAAGGGCGGGGGGCATTAAACACAGACAAAATGCGTGGAGTTAGTGTAGGCAACCCCCACATCCCCTGGCTGGCCAGTGGGGGCTGTGAGGCAGAAGAGGGAGGAGAGACAGGAGTGGGGTGGGGTGAGTGTGGGGTGGCGATTGGGGTAATTACACACAAGCAGACAGCATATGCTTCTCATCAGTTCACAAACACCCTCCCCCATTGGAGCACTCTTATTTTCAAGTTGCAGCTTTCTCATATAGAAAGGGAGATGCTGGAGGTGAAGAGCCTTACCTGTCCCGAAGACTGCTCACTCTGTAAGCTCACATACCCCTGCTTGATGTCTTGCATCAGTTTGACTTTTATGTGCTTCTCTATATAAGTGGGCTTCTACTGAAACCCCTATGCAGTACCACACCGTGCTACAAGTTCTGAGATGTGCTGCAAGTAAAACTATGTAAATGACTGATATAAATAGCAAATCAATGCAAGGCGTGGAAACTACAAAAATATCACGCTGTCTTTGCAATTAGGCGAAAACAAAAAACAAAACGCACACAAAGAGAAAGCATTTTTTTAGTCAGATGCTACAATAAATCATAATTATATATTAATTAACAAATATATTAAGAATTACATACTTCCAAGTTCACAAAAAGTTTCTTAATTTGTGGCCCCTTATTTAAAGAACAGACTTATGTTGTGAAAAAGTACCTGGGTCATGGAAGGGGACCAGGACAAAGTTTTTAATGGGCCTGGTCCTCCGGCTGAGCGTCTTCTCCAGGATCCGCGACGCGCCCTCTATCACCTGTTTCAGATCGTCGTACATGGAGCCGGTAACATCGAACACAAAGGCCAGGGTCGAGGCGCTGTCATCGGATTCATCACCGGTCTCAACATGAGGGTCTGCCAAGAGCCTCTGCACGCTCATACAGAGCGCCAAGACTAAGCACTTTAATAAGGCACCGGCCATTTTCCAAATTTACTGCATCTGTCTGCTGGAATAAGGCGAATCACATAAAAAAATAAAGTAGGAGAAAGTTTTAAAAAGTTTAGATTTCAAAGCCGCTCAAACGAGTTTGGCACTGCTTCTAGCAGATATAAAACGCTATTTGGAACAACGCGGCTCAGCTGAAACACATCAAAATCCAGTGTTAAATACTTCCACAGGAGTACATCCGTGCGTAAAGTTTGGAGGAGCATGTGGACTGGCTCTGCGTTGGAGAGCCCCAGGAGAGCTGGTGCTCTGACGCTTCAAACGGGGGCGGAGATGGGTATTAAAAAGTTCCCGGGACCCAACCTGTTTTTTCGTGTGTGTGTGTGTGTGTGTGTGTGTGTGTAACTCGACCCCACTGTGACTTCCAGGCTTCTTTAACCCTATTCAACATTCCCAGTCAGCTTGATTTTCTCTACAATTGCGGTGGGCCCCTGGAGACGCACTTTTTAACAGTTTTACGCGTGTTACCAGCGGGGACTGGCGTCCGTATTTTGGACGTGTCGAGAACATTGTCTCAGTAACAGCCTCGTTTTTATAAATAGCCATAGTTTATATTCAGCTGACACCAACCTAATTTTATACATAGCCCACCCTGACAAATAACTCCTTGGCATATGAATGGGTAGAATAGCTTAATGTGCCACACGGAAATGTCACTGTGCTTTTTTGCTGATGTGAATAGAAATGTTACTGATCATTAAACATTATCCTCACGCACTTGGTGCCTAGCTATGATATATCTTGTTTAAGATCAGTCCTCAACGAGGGAAGCCAGCCCCGATCTTATTAATGTAAATAATTCAGCGCCTTCTTCCACAGTAAATTGTAGAGAACCAGAATATTTTTAAAACAAGAAACTGGTTGTTCACTTGAAAACACACTTGTGTTTTACTGTACGTAGTTACAGATGCTACATTTGAAACTTATATTGAATACAAAATGAATCAAACATGTACCCAAACAAAAGAGCAGTTTCAGGTCAAGGCCCCAGACCCTTCCTCCTCTTGATAACACTTGCATCTGTCCTTGATGAAAAGAAACGAGAAAGCGGGTCTGAGCAGGCCCAGAGAGCCCAGCCATTTCAAAAGCCACCAAGCCCCACCCATTAACCCATCAATGCCAAGACATCATAGTTTTATGCTCTTCATTGTTCATTACACAACCATACAGTGCAGGCTTATACCACAGAGCAAGCTGGCATGTTAGATGCTGTGTTATAAAGCATTACAGGCACTAAAGCTTGACAAGACACCTTTCCTTAATAGTGGTATAGCAGTGCAATACAGGACTGATAACAGATTCCATTTTAAACACAATGCATTAGGGTCTGTGTAATTGTGGGTTACTTCTGGAGACTTGATTAGGATTTGGGAAGTTTATAATTCTACAAATAAACACATGAGCAACAGTCATTCTACAAAGCAGCCCCTTAAAGTTATCCAAAGCTGGCATACTAAAAAAAAAAAGAAAGAAAAGGAAACACTGTTTTCTATCCATTACAGACTAAGAATACAGTAATAGAAAAGTTTGCCACTTAAATGCATTTTATTCTGTGCTCTTGTAATGTTAATCAACAGGAAAATGACATTTAGAATTTAGTAAATTATCATTTGCATAAGGCATAAAATCAGTGAAGCTGAAAAACATCTTAATGCTCGAACTAAAATAATCCAAGAGTGGGGGGGGGGGAGGCATCATGCGCAGGTCTCACACACAACAAATACCAAGTAGATAATTGCAACCACAGAGCTCGCAAAAGCTTTACAATCAGAACTGATGTCTGTTTGTGCCACTCAATGACCAGGGCTTTATGTTGCTGAGGATGCTCTCAAAAGAAATACTGAGCCTCAATTCGGTTGCTAGCTGTGAGAACTGGCTCCGTTACTTGGTTGGGTTATTCAGGATGTAGCTGTGCAACAGCGCAAATGCTGGACGCTCGTGCGAACAGGGAAATGAAACCACAACAGGATGCACAGACTGCAAATATAGCAAAATAATCCATAGAAAACTCTGTGCTACTTTAACATTCCTCCTCAAATAAAAACCCTGTTCTGTCAAGAAAAGGAAACCTTGGGGCATGACAAAAATAAGAACTGGACAATAATAATGAAAAATACAGTGCAATACATTTCAACACCTTTGATAAAAAATAAAACTTCATTCCATATTTATGAGGAAATTCCCATAAACGCAGCAAAAGCAGAAAATAAATTACCATTATATTTACATTATATAATACACACTATACTGCTTTGTAACTTTAAGTTAGTGTTCACATTATCACCATTAACAGCCCCCCCCCCAGATTCTCCTGGGTTTAGAGTCTCTCTGTGTGGTGAAGAAGCAGCAGCACAGTTCCTCTGAGCAGTGCACTTGCATCCACTGCTTTACAGCATGTGAGCAAGATGCACATGAACATGTCCACGGGAATTCAGTTCCTTGCACTATCCACGGGGAAACCACAATACTGCACTTGCAGAAATGTTTGCACGCAGTCCACAATACTCAAGGACGTACGCAGTGCCACATAGCTGTAGAAGCACAGACAAATGACTGAGGGTTTTGCTGACAGGTTTGAATTCTCTATCACATCAGAGGATATATTTGTTCACAGTCCATATTGGAAATGTTGACGGGCAGATACTTGACACAGGTGCCGTATGGCAGTGCGACAAAAGTTTGCAGTCCACTTCTGGGTGATTGAGTTGAAATGTGGCTTCCTCCCATTACTGGTGTGATGGTGCTGTACTGGCATGTAACGGGCAGGAGGATGCTGAATTGGATCCATCTGTGAAGTTGTAAGAAGGATGTGAATAGATGAGTAGTGTCATGATACCTGGTTGTGTTCAGAGCATGCTGGGTAATTACTAACAGAGCTCTGCATTACTAAAAATATGTCTTCACAAGCTCACTTCACAGTTGACAAAACGCTGAGCAGGATGTCAGCAACAATTGGCAGCAGCCAGTGCATTACATTAGGCAGTGAGAGGAGGCCCGTCTCGCTCTTCATTCAGCACTGCGAGACTATTTGATTGCCAGTAAACAAATGAGCCAGATGAATAATTCATAAGAACAAACTCAGAGCAGAAAGTGGCTTCTTCACTTTGCTTTCAGCACACAGACTGAAGTTCCCTTCTTTATTCTTTGCTCTGATGAAATAAGAATTACACAGTATTATCGTGAAGCTGAAGAGTAGCCTGGGATTGAAAATCACCCAAGCGTTGAAGTATGCAGGTAGTAGCTGATTAATACCCCACTCACCTTACATTCCTACACAAGTCCATCATAGAGTGACAATGCCTGAACAATAGAGGGGTCTGCCTTTGATCCTTCCTGAAACTCCTGCAGAGTCAGCTTCCCATCTGCATTCTGCAACATGAAACAAAATCAAACTGAGGCCCTGTGAAGCTTTAATACAGAGTTACCAGCAGGGGGCAAAAGAGCTTCTCAGGCTAAATCATGTTACCCCTGTTCTATGCTGTTGGACTGATGTTTGGTTCAGTGCACTTGGATGGTAGCCACTCTCAGCTAATACAAATCACTAAGTGCTGCTGTGCTGCACAGTTACTCCTATGGGCCGATCTTGGCAGTAGTGAGCTGACAAACACGCCCATGCAGGCTTTCACTAAAGCTGAGTAGATTCTTGGAGCTGATGGAGCAGGCACTGAGGGCTAGAGGTGGAGGAAACTATATATGATGTTTATAGACTGCAGGCAGTGTTAGTGACGCTGTGATGAATACAGCTAACAGCTCTAAACTTAACAGTGTCCATATCAAAGCCCTGAGGGTGGCAACAAAGGTAGATGCAGGCCCTATTAATGTTAAACATGACTAATATCAACGTAAGACATAGTTTGTTGTTTTACTGTGGAATGTAACACTGTCCTTCAGATAGTGCTTTATCATTATTTACAGCACTTCAGTCATTAATATTCAAATACTAACCTTATCCATCATCGCAAAAATACGGTCCACGCGCTTTTCTGGTGTGTTTTCTTCCTCTGGCAACTCCACAGTGTTCCCCTAAAATATCAATGATATCATTACACTTCATACTTTGCATTTAAACGATTCAGGATTAGATGTCTGGCAAAACTTACCACCATCTGATATATGGCATCTACGATGTTCAGCATCTCATCTCGGGTTATGTAGCCATCATTGTCAAGATCATATAATTTAAAAGCCCCTGGATAAAGAGAAAATGTTAAAATATGTGGGCTTCACTTAGGTGAAGAGGGGGATAAATATCATCACACTTTGTTACAGGTTTAAAATTTAAGTTCAGGTTACACTTTGGGCTGTTGTATTTTTTTTAAAGTGTTTTATTTGCTGTTTTCTCTGAACTCTCTGTAAGTCCTCAATCCTGTAATTTAAATGTTAACAACAATAGGAGAGGAGATTCCATCTTCTTACATCTCAGCTTCTCATCTAGAGTCCCCCGGGAAGTCACTGACAAGGCCTGGATGAACTCAGAGAACTCGATGCGTCCATCCTGCAGAGCAACCAAGGGGAGAGAAAGAGAGTGAAGGGAAATGGCCCAGAGACAAGATGAGCCTCTCACTTCATACTTGCAGTAGCTGTACTTTCACAAACTCTGTCCTGTTCTTTCATGATGTCCTTGCTGGATTCTTCTGAAAATGGGGCCAGACGTTTGCTCCAAGTCAGATGCTATTTTTTTGCCCTGCACCTGGCTCTCCTGAGGCAGAAATATGTCACCTCTGGTCATTAGTAAGACGAATGCTACCAGCTCAAAGTCTAAAAATTACAGCACACAAACATACAAACACAACATATTTGGGGCAAAGACGTGTCACGTTTTCCAATCATTTCACATCATGAATGGGCACGAGAGAAATCATAAAAGGGGGTAGGAGTTGTTGCACTCTGAAAGTCAGCTTTGTTAGAATGTGATGCACTGACTGAGCACATAAACTCAAAAATGCCCAATTACAATTTTAATATTGTGACCACACTTTGTGCAGCAAATAGAGGTCTGCTGACTTGGATGGTTAGCAAATACAAAATCAAAGCTCTCAAAGTTTCTCAAATGCCACTAATTCAAACCAATCCATCAAGTTCCTGTCTCAAGCAACCAAAGGATCCTGTTGTCTTACAAAAGCTCTTCCTACATTCTGCTACATCAGCTGCCCATCTTTAACTCCATTATGAGTTTAGTCACAGTATTCTTTAAAGAAAAAAGCCAGGTGTTTTCATGGCCCTTAGGGTCAGCTAATGTTATCTCTACCAGACAGCTGACTAGACAGAAAATGCTAAAGTCGTGCACTGCAGATTACATAAGTCACAAAAATTGTTAAGATCAATGCATTCTCTAACTATGAGGTGCCTAATACTAATGAAGGTCACAGATAAACATCAGACGAGGGGGCTGTGTGATCTTCCTGACACAAAGCCTCTTAACTCAAGTCGATACACCTCCAGGGGCTCAGCAGCTTCCTGTGAGCTGTTCATCCAGTTTGTCTCCCTAAACACAATTTCAATAATCATGTACAGCTACAATGAGGTGGATTACTTCAGACAAATATAGTTCATTACAGGTTGACCTTGGTTTGTCATTATATCCTCCAACCCTTAAAAAAAAACATATACACCCCATGAAGAAAATGGCACTTTCTTAAAAATTGCTTTATAACACAGAAGTGGGTTACAATTATATGTTACTGCTGATACTAGAACTCATCTGCAGCTCTTTGCAAAGTACACATTTTTGAGTTAAAATATGCTAATGTTATCAAAAATACACAATTGGAGCAATCGGTATGCATTACACAGAATATCTACACTGGCAATGGCAGACTTTTCAACTGTATGTAACGGTACATATCCCTATTAGGGTATAATTTAATTACATTTTGGCCTAGAATCTTTATGACAATGTCCATAACAAACAGCTTTCATTCAAAAGGAGCCTGAATAAAAACCTTATATATGCTGCTCTAATAATAAAACAACAACAGCAACAACAACAACAAGGGCCCTGGAATAATAATTTAAATGAACAAGATTTCCATATGATGCTTCCCTTTTATTCTGCTCAGTCCCTAGTTGTTCACAAAGAAAGAGCTGTTGTTCTCACAATCTGACATGATCTGAATAAAAACATCGACTAGCTCTTCCCTCAGACTCTTCTTATCTAGCAGCAATGCAAAACTGCAATTTTCTGCTCACTAATGGGCTTGTAAAACACATAAATTTATTTACAAACCTTATTTTCATCAAACACATTGAAGACAAAGGAGGCAAACTTTGTGGGATCTCCAAAAGGAAAAAACTGCTTATATATCTTCTGAAAGCCCACAGCATCCAGCTGCCCACTTGGGCAGTCCTTGATGAAGCCTTTGTACCTAAAAAGAAAAATAAAGTGCAGTCTGAGATCATTTAGAAAGTAATACATCTTTATTTATGTAATGAAGAATTCATAATCAAGACAAGAAAGGACAGCAGTGGTAGACTGCAGTCACCTCCTCACTCTTACAATAGGCATTACTGATTCAGTCTGAAAGAGTGTGCCAGATCAAAAAGGTAAAGTGCAAAGCTATTTGTCTCATTCACAGATAAGACGATCGCCTTAATCCAATAGCAAGCCCAGGGTGGTTAACTCTAATCAAATTACTCTCTGCTCCTCTTTTGATAATATGCGTAGCTGATAGATAAGTCTGAGAGCTTCCTCTTGCCCCTGGAAATACCATATCTAGAGAGCAACTTAGCATCTCTATTAGCCTAAATTTAGAAGCATTTCATTAGTAATTTCAAGCGCAATCACTCAAAGGTAGGCAGTTTTCTTGTATGTCTTCATAAGGGAACACTGCAGCTACAGAGTCCAACTACACTTGAACAGGTTAGGGAGCAAGGAAGGAGAGTGTTAGTCTTTACAAAAATAAATGTTAGATGAATACTAGGAGGAGGAGGACATGACAGGGAAATAATAACACTCTAGTTATAAAAAGTATTGCAGAAAGCTTTTCCTCTTAATCAACAGAAAAAAATGACGCAAGTTCACACAAGGGAGCACTGCATGTTCATCTCTGCTTCAGTTCAGGCTGTTCATAATAAGACTGGGCTATAATTAAGGCCAGAGTGAGCGTGTTCTGATGAAGAATGAAGGCCAGGGCCGATCTTTTCCACTCACACGCTGACTCCTCACTCCTCTTAAACTCTTTACTTTTAATCTGCCTGGGAGATAATGAAGCCAGCTCCTTATAGTCAAATAAATAGGAAGACGCTTTGAGGAGCAGCTGGGAAAAAGTTCCGGAAGAAGAGAAGCCAGTAGAGAGCAGAACCATGTAATTCTCATACATGAATTATCTGGAGATATATGCAGAAAAATGAAAGCCTAGCTTATTATAATGCAGGCTATAACCTAATTGGTATTCAAAGAACCAAACGCACAACGCATATCATAATCCAAAGCCGACCTTTTTTAACCAGAATTCTTTAGTCATTTTTAATGCTTGACTGGAGAATATCAAAGAAAAGACTGAAGACACTGTAATGTGCAGTATCATCCTGTACATACAGTGTACATGTTTAATCACAGAGCATTAAGGGAACATATTAACATGCAAAAAACCGAAAACAATATTTGCATTCAAATTCTCAGTTTACTTTGTTTAGGCACTAAAGATTGTATCACAGGTACACGCACAGTGATCAGAAATATCTAAAATAAAATTTTTTATTAAGTATCATACCTATTTTGCTCTTTTTTATAATAATGTCAGATCAGGGGGGTCAAATATCAGCAAATTTTAGCTTAACACAAACAAGCAAAAATAAATTAACACTCCCATTTTGATATGTGTTTCTTAAAGATACACTGGCATCTGTTTTCGAGTAATTAACAAGACACTGCATAGCAGAAATCACAGTTCAGAAATGTGTTAAGAATCATGGTAAAAAGCTTTTTTATATCCTTCTTTGCAATGACCAGAGGATAAATGAATTCACTGAGATGAATTCAGAGATAAACAAAAATAGGCACTCTGTTGAAGACTCTGTAACTGGTCTGCACTTTAAGCCATTATGCCTGACAAAATGAAGGCTTTTAGAAGGGCAATCCACCCAGTTTTACACATAAAAGTTCAGTTTACTCATCAGGAGCATTTCTCAGCCTGTGAAAACATGTCTTCTGTGGTTTAAAAGGAACTTTTTAGAAAAATAACCCTGATGATGTAATTGGGGTTTTTCATGACTTGGACTTGAGTCTTAAAATTAAACAGAAAGCCCGTGTTACAAGCAGGAGGTATGGCATTTAAGAGAAGAAAGCATTTGAGATGCAAGTGCAGCCTAATGGAAGGTAATTTTGAGTTGCATTATGGGAAATGGATAAAAGGATATGTCTGTCTCTTCTGCTTTAATTTT
Organism: Paratilapia polleni; assembly: GCA_015106735.1. Classification (NCBI taxonomy): domain Eukaryota; kingdom Metazoa; phylum Chordata; class Actinopteri; order Cichliformes; family Cichlidae; genus Paratilapia; species Paratilapia polleni. The sequence continues at coordinate 22,352 of VUQI01063164.1, read as the reverse complement.
GAATACTTTTTAAATTTTTTCTCTTTCAGATGAGTCACTCTTTTTTTTTTTTTTAAATGCAGTGCTAAATCACTTGAGTACCCTTCTGCTGCCTGAAGAAGGTTTTTCTCCTTTTGCAATCTTAAGTAAAAATGAATTAAAAAGTGAATAAAAAAAAAAAAAAAAAAATTCAAGTAATTGATA
>VUQI01063163.1:9740-20439 GCA_015106735.1 Paratilapia polleni | reverse complement strand
TGTCTAAGTTTTTTTTTTTTTTTTTTTTTTTTTTTTTGCATGTTGTAGCCAAAGCTGACATTTAAAGCCCACAGACCTGTCAAGACATCTGAAGATGACCATTCACAAAAGCTTCCAATCCAGTCTGATGATGCATAAGAGGGTCTGAGTGTGGATCAGTGAACAAAAATATCAATTTTATCCACATCTTCAACATGCAGGAAGTGAAAGGGGTCTGAATACTTTTGGAATCCAGTGTTGGGGAGGATTGAGCCCACTGATTTATGAAAATACTCACAGCACAGTTTCACTCCATCCCACTGCTGCACACTGGAACGTAATCTGCTTAGTGACAGATTTAGATTCAGGTTGGTTCAGTTCACATTTTTTGGGTTGAGCGGTCCACTGACATACTGTGAACAGACTATAATAATTATGACAGAAATACTCTCAATACTGAGCCTGGTAGGTGAATAAACATCTTTTAATATAGAAACTATGGACACTGAGAATCATTTACCTTCAAAAGAAAACATGGAAAAAAAAACAGTGTTGGACTCAACAGCACGTCTGCAATGAGCTATTACCATCTCAGTGCTGCTGCTGTTCTACCTTTCCTTCACAGCACGATATTGCTGGGCAGCTAATATATCATAGGGCTATAATTAGCAACACAATTTACTCACACATATCCAAACTCCTGCTGGATAAAATCATCCAAAACACACGTCTCTCTGTCTTTCTGCAGCAATGATATGTGACTGAATCCTTCATGTAAACCTGATCTGAACTAATCAAGACCTTCAACTCTCAGGATATATTCAAGTAGAAATGTTCAGCCAGATGAAGAAATAGAAGGACATCTGCAGCTCAGGCTCTGTTAACTTCAAGCTTATTTTCTTTAAAATATTTTTTATGTTTCAAGCCAACATTTCAGTCTCTAATGCATTATTCATCGTACTTTCAAAGCAATTTCTTCTTAGGGAATATTCACTAAAATATCCTTTAATAGCCTATAAGCACCAAGGCTGTCTTACTTACCAGTGCCTATCTTCACTTTGTTAGCTATCTGCACTTTATAAATAAAACTTTTAGTGTCTGCTGTTAACATCTCAGTAATAACAATGTCCAAAACCTGAACAACTGTAAGGAATGTAAAGCTGAAGTAAAGAGTGCAACTGAAATTAACGACCTCTCCCTTCTCTCTCTCTCTCTGCGATGGATATGAACACATATGCACACACACTCACACCCCTTCATGGAGTATGAACCAGCCTGTCCCTGTTGAATAGCTGGCCTGCACACTGCTATAAATGACCCCATGTCTCTGGCGGGGGGAACTGGTCAACCTCTCCGACCTCGTTGCACAGACGGTCTCCGAGAGTGAAAGCCAGCTTGTAGCGCAGACGTACCTTATCCTGTGAGGACATACAAAGAACACATAAACTTTAACACTCCTGCAGAAGGTTTTGTGGCTCTGAGTCGTTTGTGTACTGCTGCAGGTTGAAGTGTTATCACGTCATCTACCTTTGCTGGATTGGCCAGTAGCATGATCTGAGTAATGGAGGCTGGAGGTAGAATGGGGTTAAAGGGTGCCAGTTCTGTTCCCGATGGGGGCTGCAGCTTCACCTTCATTGACTGGTGGAAGATAGAAGGAAGAGTGAACACTGTTCTTTGGTGCCTTTATTAGAGGATAGGTTGACAGTTCCAAAGTCGATCTTTGTGTTGCCGTGGGTGGCAAAGGGACATTTTGCACTATAAAGACTCAAGACTGCTGAAGCCTCATGTCAGCTTATCCTCCATCACTTATAGTGTAATCCCACCAGAGAAGTTCCACTTTTCACAGCCAGTAAGGAGAGCAGAAATGGTTAAAACAGCCCAAGGCACTGACCTGTTGCAGGTTGGGGCCTCCATGTGGATCTGTCTATGCACCAACGGGTCAGAGCTAATTTTAGCGGCAGAAGGAAGACCTACACAATATTAGGCCGGTGGTTTTTAAGGTAGTGGCTGATTGGAGTTGATTGGACTGATTGGACGACACATTCTTGTAGGTGTTATTCAACAAAAAAATCCATAATAACCTTTCAGCATATAATAACCGAAGTGATCTGAGAGAGATCTAGACTCCTGCTTTCAGGCTTTAGAAAATTCAGCCTGTCACTGTGGACTTCAATCAAATGAACCTCCTTTCGGCTGCTCCCTTATTCACCAGATTTTTATGCTGGATTCCCTTCCCGACGCAACCCTGCCAGGGATTTGTGTCTCCAAGGTCATCAATTAACAGGCTGAGGAAAAACTTTATGAATCCACCAGCAGGTGACAGATCACAATGTAGGACCCAATTTAAAAGCAAACACTAGGTGATGTTTACAGTGAATGAAAGATATGAAAGAAGAGAGAAGTTAATGTCTTTACCTTGGGCACAGCAGCTTGCAGGACCACATTGTGAACAGGTAGGGGCGCTGTATTAAGCATTGACACCACCATTACCAACACATCAGGCCTTCCAGGGGGACAGTCAGATGCAAAGTTGAGCAGCACACGAACACCGTCTTTATCATATGCAGTCACAGGTAAAACTTTACCTGAAGACACACAGAGAACCAGTCAAGAACAGGCAGGCATGAACTACCCTTTGAGGTGGTGAATTAGAAAGAACCACTGATTTAGTATTCAATTGACCAGTGAGGCCTAGCACTCCATGTTCCTCTTTTCCCTCTTTATTGGTCTTACTTGGTCTGACGGCCTCCAGAGGGACGTGCACATTGCTCAGGGAGATGCCGCTGGCTTTAGCCGGGCTGCCCTGGAGTGGAGGGTGGCAGGGTGACAGAGAGCGGAACAGCGGACTTCCTGGGGCCGAGTCGAGGCTCTGGGCCTTGGCATGGGACAAGGCAGGAGAGCCAGGCATGGTGCCCTGGAGAAAAGAGGCTGAAGAGGGAGAGCCCTGCACAGGTACAAGCGTAGGTGCTGCTGCAGGCACTCCAAAGCTGCTTCCTCTGGCAGTCATCTGGCTGGATAAACTGGAAATCCTATTTAATAAATCACTGCTCTTGAAATTTGCATCATCAATTTTGTCAAAATATCCTCAGATTAGTGCTTTATAAAACAGAATTACAGAATCTTTGCTATTTTAAGAGTTTGAAATACTGATTTCAAATAAACAGTGGAGAAAAAAAAATCCATATTTCACCTCTTGTGATCTGAAAAGCCCATCATGGCCAGGTCCTGCAGGTTCTGTAGACTGTGTGTGACGGCTGGTTCAGCTGGTGGCACCACTGGACCTGAACAAGCCATACCGCCAAACATATTCCCACCTGCTGCTGGGGGCTGTGTAAAACAATTTATTATCTTTTTCTTATGCACTGACTACATATCTGCAGTTAGTTATCTTAGATGTACCTGCAAGGAAGTCCACTGTTTGGAGATTTCATCCATCTTAGGTTTTGATTGGCTGCTCTGAGAGGTAGGAGGGTCATTCAGTCCTGGAAGAAGATGCAGCCATTCGTCATTACATGTTTTTAGAACAGTTTTTTTTTTTCCAGACTCTCACAAGCTACAACAAAAACATAACTGGTTAGATGAATTTCTCATCTAACGCTTCTCTGTAAAAATAACAGAAAAAAAGCATATTTCCATAATTGTCAAACTATTCCTTTAATCCCATGAGACACACTGGGGATGTTCTACCAAGAGACAGTAGCTCATCATCCAGGAGAGAGAGCGCAGTGGAGGCTTTGTCGGCGGGTGGATGACTCGGGCTGCTGCTCTGACTGCCAGCGAGTCGTTTGGGAGGAGGAGGCAGAACAGGGATGGGGGTCGCCCTGAGATCAGCAGAGACAGGGTGTGAGGACTGGGAGGGAGGGGGAGCAGGCTGAGGAGGGCTTGGAGCATCAAGGCCGGCGAGGTCGATCAGTGTATCTGTGATCTCTGTTCAGTGACAAAAGATGAAAACTGACTTCAGCAGCTGCCTAAAGAACAAAATGGCCATCCCGTTTTTTAAAAAAAAAATACAAATCCTCTCTTACCGCTCTCGCTGTGACCAGCTGTAGATTGAGGTTCTTCGCTGTCGCCGTTGATTGGCTGCCCCTCAACAATCTTCTTATAAGAGTTGATGACCCTGGAGAGGTCATCACTGGCCTGGAGGATGTCGCCTGAGGAGTCAAAGGTCCGGTGGTTACAGAGTTTAAACAATAACATGATCCACAAATAGTGAAGACAGGGCTTACTCAGACAAACAAACACAACAAACCTAAACTGGTATCATTGTCCTCTGTCTCAGTGGCCATTTTGAAAGCAGCTCGCCTCAGCTTGTCACAGCGCTCGTAGAGCTCCTGAGAGGTGACACAAAGGACGTGCTGTACGGTTAAAATGCAGATGTGACACCAGCTGATGTGTACTGCTGTTGCTGGAATCTCTACGGACAGAGCTTTACACTATCAAATGAAAATATTAGGTCCAGATAATATTCTATCAACAACACAGTGTATTTAACACATTATAAAATAATAAAGTAAATTACTCATGTGCAACATAAGAATATTACTTTATCTGTGCCTTTAAATGCTGCTACAGTGTTTCCGTTATTTCCAGTATTCCCATGTTCTGTTTGTAGAATAAAGAATAAAGACGTTTACCATGCCGTACTATATATGTGTATTTTGTGTGCACAGACCAAGTGGTAACATCTGTGAAACCACCTTTAAAAATGACGCCAAAGTGCCAAAAACTGCAGTTCCTCAAATGGCCACTTGAAGCTGGCTCCAAAAGAGAGACAATCCCCACAGATTCCCATGTTAAAATTTCCTTTACTTTACAGCAGAAAAAAACATATTTGTGTTCCCCTACATGACAACTGTAAGAGGAGTGAATTTTTTATAACTCACCCATTTAAATTGCATTAACACACACAGGTAGAGTCCTGTGAAAAAGAAAGTGTTCACAGGACTCCATGCATACCTGTGACAAAAGTACAGTAAGTACACAACGTGATTCAATAGCTTGTAGAACCACAAAGCTTCAAAAGCTAGCCCACAAACCAACGGGGGACGTCGCCGTGGCTACCTCCATCTTTTGTATACAGTCTTTGGCTCGGGGACACACCTTAATGATCTCTTTGTCTGAGTCAGTGGAACTGTCTTTATTGTAGTGGGACAACATCTCAGTCAACAGCTTGACGTTGATGTTCACCTCCTCCAGTGTGTGCATTCGCTTTGTAACCTTCTGCACCCGTGCCTCATCCTGGCAAAAAATAAATAAAGCTTTCATGTCAGAAAAATAGTGCAAAATAAATCTGAAGAGAATACGATGGCTGTGTTAAATATTCACATTCAGAAGGCTCTGACATGTCTCACCTCTTTCACCATGTTTTTAATTAATCTGTTGGCCTCCTGAAGGTCTTCTGGGTTTTTACTGCGGAGAAGCTCAGCAAGCAGCTACACAGACACAGATTTCAACATCAGTCTTCTTGTTGTAATAGCAGAAATCCAAGATTTAGTAAAAAGACTACCTATATTGGCAAACGATTCCAATGCAATGAGGCAATCGGCCCATCGCTCACCTTGCCCATGTCCTCGTTGTCAAACACTGGATGTTTAGGTCGTGTTGGAGGAGAAGGAATCAGAGTCCGGTCCAGCGGTACCTCTGGGTCATGTGTCACGAGGCCTGTCATAGAGAGCGAGGACAGGACTGAGGAAGATGTGTTTTTGAATACATGATGCGAATCATGCCACCTGACTGATCCACATCTCTACACACCCTGTCTCTTCAGCGTCTGGTAGGCTTCGCCGATCTTGGTTTCACTGGGGAAAGCGACCGTCCAGCTGTACAGCATTTCAACAATCTTCATTTTCACCTTCTCAGGTGCACTGTCACCCATGTACTGGAAATATAAAGCGATTACTCATTAGCCACTCAGCGCACATTTTATCAGCAGGAAACCTATTTAAAGACAGCTCACCTTTGGAGAAACAACTTTAATCAGCTCGTTCAAAAATCGATATTTTCCGACTTCATTGTGAAACCGTCTGCCACAGTTCTTCATACATGCCTCCAACACCTATCCACATGATATTTACGTGAATGGTTGGGTTCAGTAGTCCAGAAAAATGTGCTTGTTGACAGGTATGTGCAGCATTTCTTACTGTCAGCGCCTGAAGAGCTTCCCATTCTTGTGGCGAGTGGATTTTGTGTACGAGCAGAGTTATGGCTATCTGGGGACTGCAAGAAGAGAGTCCAGATTTAAAAACAAATAAATATTTTCCTATGCTGACTAAAGTAAAATTTCTTTTTCAAAAAAGGACTTGCAGTAGACATACCCTTCCAGCTCCTTGTTGATCTGATCACAGAAGCCGATGATGTACTCCCAATCCTCTTGCCTGTTTGTTGGATGGGTGGCTTTATCTGTTACAGAAAGACATTTGCACCAACTCAGTTGGTGGCACTAACTAAACAGGCTCCACATTTACTCAATGCAAGTAACAGTCCTGCTTTTAAGGCAAGAACAAGCAAAATAAAAGTAGTTATTCTGCATAAAACAGCACCTTTGACTGATATTTCTAATATATCTGACATTACTGGATTGTTGATAGTGAGCACCAGTGATGTATTATTGCTGCAGCTAATCAGTTGGAGCTTGTTTTAAGTACTTTGTATACAGGCAGTTTAGTCTGAGGGTTCCCAGTGGGAGGATGAGGCCTCTTCAGGAGAGTCACAAAAAGAACTGAGGCCTGGTGAGATAATAAATGGGGTAAGAAACAGGGGAAAACAACAAAAAACTAAAGTAAACCCAAGTAAAGACATAACAAAGAAAAACTGGTATGGGTATCAGCATTGGCTATTGGCCAAACTGTTCATTTAAACATCAGTATCAGCACAGATTTATAGTTTACAAATTTAATATGAGCTTAGTTTGTATTACTTTTAATATTCTTTTAAATGTGTATAATATAGAGGGAATTTGTTATGTCCAAGATATATAAACACAATGCTTTGTGAAGGCAGTCATCCCAGTCTTAGACATCCCATAATCATTTACACCACTGCCTCCTTATCCTTTCTTTATTGACAAATGACGACCAAAGGCTGAAACTACAGACAGACTTGTACAGAATTTTTATTTTATTGAAGATAACTTATATGAATATCAGGAGCTGGACCTCACCCCAAACACTCCCCTCCTGGTCGTACATCTATAAATAACTTCTTGCACTACACGCCCGTTTGTTCTCGTTACCCTGCCACACCCTCCCCTCCTTTTTTCTTCCCTGGTTGTCAACCGTGAGCCGCCATCGATTCTCAACAAAGCCTTCCTCAAACCTCAGCCTCAGGCCTAGCTCGTTGCTTCATTATCAGTAAACGTTTGTTATTCACATTTGGGGTTGGGTTCCTTGAGTTTTTGTATCTTATTATTAACAGAAATCTGAGATGTGACAAGGGATCCTGTGAGGGCCCACCCTCCTTACTTCTTGCTCTGCAGTTTTTACTTTCAGCAGCAAAGTGGGTGGGTTGTGAGAGAAGTGGCTGCACCTGAGAGGTCTCCCACTCTCTCTGAGCAGCTTCCAATTCCTCAAGATCCTCTTGGTTTGTTAGGTTATTTTGTCCATGCAGCCTTATCCAGCACCTTACATTCCCAGTCATCCATACATGCCATACACTACTGACTCACTCCATTCTTGGGTAAACAGACTTACTGGGCAACTGAACCTTGTGTGTGAACTCTCCTCATTTGTTACTACACTAAGCAAGGGTGGCAACCCTAACTTTACTGGTTTAATTTTCAGAGTGCCTTGTATTTAAATGCATGCAAAATCCCAATGTTAAAAGTGACCATGGACAATAGCTGTCAAATAATTAAATTGCAATATTTCTTTGATCTACATGTATGTATATGTCTTATAATAATTTAATAATAATAATAATAATAATAATATATACATGTGAGTCCTGTGTGCTGAACCTGACAATGCAGTGACTGTTATAATTCCTCCTCTGTGTAATAACTGATGCGTTGTCCACAGTGTACAGTGCTGCTCATTCATCACTCACACATCCATCTGTTTCTGCCCTGAAAGCTGCACTCAGCTGTACGGTGACGGGTAACTTATCCGTGGAGCTTCATGCCTCCGAGCAATCACTGCACGCACTGAGGTGTCACCGGCAGACTGTGTTTATTACAGCTCTCCACCCATTCTGCTAAACATGCAGACACTGGCTGGACTGACAGCCTGGATCTCTGCTCAAACTGCGGGAGAGCCGCTTTCGACAGTCCGCTGACAGCTTCTGCACACACGGGTTTACCTCCCACTGTCATACCGGAACACCGCATCTAGCTAATCAGCCATGTTATTTAATTAATAAAATGGGATTAATAACTCACTGAGCCAAGATTCAAGCGACTCCCCTTCCTGGTACGCCATAGCACTACAAACATCGCGTGATGTCACCGGCGTGTGCGCGAGAGTCCGAAAAAAAAACGGTCGGAATTATTTTCACAAAAATATATCTGATATTTTAATTATATCTCTCCTCTGGTTTGATATTAAAATCTGTCGAATTAGATGTTTTTTGAAAGGCAGCGCTTTCTTTTTCCCCAAAGGCACCTGCGGGAGATACTAATCCGGGGTCCTAACTGACGCTCACATTTTCAAGATGGCTGCTTCCATCTCAGGATTATTAAAACCTTGGACACCAAGGTAAATATGACTTTTATTAACACAGAGACACGAACAGGTGGTTATGTAGGGGTATTTTAGGGTTATAAATTATCCATACATAAATGTAACTCTCGTTGCTACATAGTGAGCTAACTGGCTGCAGTTTTAGGTGAAAGAAACGACAGTAATGTGTATGAAGGCAAGGCTGCAGCATTTAACACGTTCTTTATTTTAACAGTAATACAGTGCTGACACTTTGCATGGTCTTTTTTTTTTTATCAATAGATTATTAATATATGCCATAAATGATCCGAGAATAATAACACATTGATGTCACATGTTTTCTTTTTCGTTCAATTACTCGATTATCTATTAAACAAAACAGCAAACACACTCACCGGCCACTTTGTTAGGTACACCTGTTCAACTGCTCGTTAACACAAATATCTAATTAGCCAATCATATGGCAGCAACTCAGTGCATTTAGTCATGTAGATATGGTCAAGACGACCTGCTGAAGTTCAGATCGAGCATCAGAATGGGGAAGAAAGGTGATTTAAGTGACTTTGAATGTGGCATGTTTTTCTGTGCCAGACGGGCTGGTCTGAGTATTTCAGAAACTGCTGATCTGCTGGGATTTTCCCACACAATCATCTCTAGGGTTTATAAAGAATGGTCAGAAAAAGAGAAAATATCTGGTGAGCAGCAGTTTTCTGGGAGAAAATACCTTGTTTATGCCAGGGGTCAGAGGAGAATGGCCAGATTGCTTCAAGCTGATAGGAAGGCAAGAGTAACTCAAATAACCACTTATTACAACCAAGGTGTGCAGAAGGGCATCTATGAATGCACAACATGTCAAACATTGAAGCGGATGGGCTACAGCAGCAGAAGACCACACCGAGGGCCACTCAGTTCACAAGGGCTTACCAAAATTTGATAAAAGAAGATTGAAAACATGTTGTCTGGTCTGATGAGTCTTGATTTCTGCCGCGACATTCAGATCGTAGGGTCAGAATTTGGAACTTGAAAGCATGGATCCATCCTGCCTTGTATCAACAGTTCAGGCTGCTGGTGGTTACTCTTTGGGCTCTTTAATACCAACTGATCATTAAACACCACACCCTACCTGAGTATTGTTGCTGCTCATGTCCATCCTTTTATGACCACAGTGTACCCATCTTCTGATGCCTGCTTCTAACAGGATAATGCACAGTGTGACAAAGCAAAGTTCACTGTACTCAAATGGCCTCCACTGTCACCAGATCTCAATCAGTACCTTTGGGATGTGGTGGAATGGGAGATTTGTATCATGGATGTGCATCTGACAAATCTGCAGCAACTGTGTGATGCTGTCATGTCAATATGGACCAAAATCTGTGAGGAATGTTTCCAGCACCTTGTTGAATCTGTGCCATGAAGAATTAAGGCAGTTCTGAAGGCAAAAGGGGGTCCAACCCGGTACTAGCAAGGTGTACCTAATGAAGTGTGAAGTGCAGTGAAGCCGGTGAATGTATGTCCATCATTTTTCTCAGTCTGAGGGGGACACTCACTTTGTTCGACCAACAGTCCATAACCCAGATTTTTAGTTCACAGCTACATAGTCCTAAGAAGAAGCTGAAAGCAGAACATGCTTGGTGTTTTTCTTGATTAAGAAAAAAAAAAAACCTGAATATTTGGCGAATGACTTATTGAAAAACATGGAAACATTAGATTTTTGACACAAACATCTCGAATGCTAAATGAAATCAATTGTGGCTGCAACCAACTACTTCTACAGCATGTTTTTTTAAATTTTATTTATTCAGTGGAGCTGTTTACTGTGTATTTGTTCTTTTGTCTTTAGTCTTGTGTTTGTGTCCTGGGTTTTTCAAGGATCCCGTTGCTGTCAAACCAATCGCCCCAAGGAGGAAAAATGTGTCTAAAATTGAAGTTATAATAATTTGGTTTCCAAATAATGTCAGAAAATATAAAAAGGAAACTATAAAATGTTAAAAAAAAAAAAAAAAAAAAAAAAAAAAATAATTAAAAAAACCAATAAAAAAAAAAAGGAAAAAAAAAAAAAAAAAACA
>VUQI01063161.1:42907-54186 GCA_015106735.1 Paratilapia polleni | reverse complement strand
CACAAAAGCACTGTCTTTTCTTTCTGGGTCTGTTTCTTTCTTGTACACATACACACTGAGCTGAGAGTCTCTAGGTGGGCAAGGGTGGGATTTTCACACGCCTCACTCCCCAGAGCACATTCAGTACAGTACAGAGCATGGCAGCAGGACATACACACAAAGGCTGGGATTGTCGGCACCCCATAAGCCACTCACTGAACTAGAATGACAGAAACACACTGAAGCAGGGATGCACGCACATACACAGGCTCCCTGTGGGCACGCCTGAACACATGCACACATACACACAGGCATACACATATACACAAACACACACTGAATTCTTTCCATGTTTCTGAAAAGTCAACACAGCTAAAGCTGTGCCTTTTGGGGGCCCACAATGAGAACAAACACATGGACGTACAGATTCACAATTTTATACGCTAAAAAAATAATACAATTATAAAAAATAAACATAATTGCTAATTACTCAGACATGCAATAACTAAGCTGTGGACTGTGGCATGTTGTTTGCAAGCTCAACAAACTCAGCTGCAAACAGAACCAATACTACATATGCAAATAATACTCTTATTTTGCTAACTTTAAGACACTTTGACAAAAGTTCAGCTGTTCCACTTTGATGGCCCTCCTGCAGAGTTATAAATGGATTTTTTGGGCTTTTTTGGCAGTTAATTCATAAATAATAACCAAGGCCACGAAGGACTTGGGAACCTAACAGAAATAAACATCTGAATCTCACTTACTGTTCTCTGAATAAAATATTCTGCTCTCCTTATTTTGTCAAGCATGGCAATATTAAAAGCTCCCTGTATCTCTGTCAAACATGGATGGTTTCTTTCAGGACAGGCCGTGGACATGCTCTGCTGAAAGATTAATAGAGAATGGATAAATAGTAGAGAGAGGCATATTTGCTAATTACAACAATTGTGCTTTTTAAAAAGTGTTAACTGCTTTATTTCCTTTAAAGTGTTTGATTTGTGCAGTAAGTTACAGGACACAACTTCAGTTTTTTACATTCTACATTTTACAGGCAAAGTGACACATTGAAAACAGTATGCCAAAATATGTTATAGATTATATGTTATAATAGCTGACACTCTTTCACTCTTGTCACTCCTCCAAGAATGAAAATAAAAAGCTTCTTTCGACTGCTCACTTATTCACAAAGGGTCACGACAGCGGATGACTCCACATATTTGATTTGACAGATTTTTACACCGGATGCCCTTCCTGACGCAACCCCCAAGGGATTTGTGTCTCCTCCTGGTCTCAAACCGGGGATCTTTCACGTGTTAGGCGAATATGTAAACCACTACACTATGGAGCCACTCCAAGAAAGAAAATAAGTCACCCTTAAAAGATCAAACTCAAGTCCCCACAGAAATTCATCTACTTAACATGCAATTAATCCACAGGAATACAATTAAATAAAGCTGCAAGAGGTAATAATCAGCATCCAAGAAGATTACAACCATTTGAACGTTTAGCCTTTGTCGACCTCAATGAACACTTGAAAACACACCTTCTTCATTAATTACTACAATGTTAACAAGTAAGACTTGGTCACTTGAGAAATCAAAGCCTGGACCTTTGTATCCTTGAAGTAGTTAATGAACTCCCCATTGTATCTCTTTCTCTTCACACCAGCAGTGTGTCAGGTCAGTTATAAGATGTGCACCTATGCAGCTCCGTTGTTACACAGTAAGTGGTATGGCAGATGGGTATCGATAAATCAGCTGTAATGTTAAATCAAACGTGGCATTTTAGAGCAGATGACCAACAGAGCAAAGATGACTTTAGAGATTAAAATGATGAAACAGTTTTTAAACCAGGCCAAGATATTTTCGAGACAATGACACAAATGCACACTTAATCGTTACAGTTGGCGGAGAGTTTTGAGGTCTGAGTAGTGCGGGGAATTTGGGACTGACAGAGAAGAAGAAGCGGAAGCAAAAGAAGCAGCTTTATATGATTATTCATTTGCATCATACAGTGTGTATACATTTGAGATATAGACAAAACATTATTTTAGTATGTGACTTAATTTTAATGACAATAAAATCTAAATTTACATATTTTTCCTCTGGCCTGTAGTGCTAATCCATTTAGATTGTTTTATTGAGGGGTGCTTAGTTTTAGAAATACTGGCTATAGAGATTTGTCTGCCTTCTTTCACTGCAACTAGCCCAACAGTGATACTGATCACTCTGCACTGGCATAACATTTACCTAATTAAAGCTGCAAAATGTCAGTTTCGGCCAGTATGTTAAGAGTTCAAATTGCTGGAGTGATAAAACTCTAATAGATAAAAACTAAATTAATCATTTTAAACACCAAAGCTTCCATGTAACACTGGATCCAATGAGAAATCTTATCACGGAAGATTATCACTCTGTCTTCCAGATAATTGTGTCATGACTTCACTGGGAGGCAAAGTATCCCCGAATTCAGTTACCATTTCATTAAATGAGCCAAAGCTGTAGCCTGCGGGTACAAAAATGCAATGTGGATTTTAAACCTAGATAAATACAAGTTGAAAGAGACGTTCGTCCACTTGTGATGCGACTATGGATATCTACTGACTTTCATATTAGGGTGAATGTCGAGCCACAATGTTTGGGACAAATCTGGTTCACATCTTGCAGGGGCGTGCACTCGTGGCGCTTCAGAGGTAGCATCTGTGCTGATCAGTGGCCTCTTTGAGCTAAATGACGATGACTGGGACTACCGCATCACCGCCACATCCTTCATGCTAGTCTGTCACTGCTTAGCAGCCCCAACTTTAATTAAAAACAAAACACAAAAACAAGCATGCCCACAACTAAATTTTATGGGGTCAAAGGCACTGCAGTGCTTTTTGTGGTGCCAGTGACACTTGTGAACTTCCATGACAAATGTTCTAATTTCTCTCTTCCTTCCGTGAACCCTGCTCCTCCAACTTCTCTCAAGTGAGGTGCAGCCAAATTATTATTCATCCACTTGGGAATCTCTTTCTCTCCTTGCTCTAGGGAAATATGACAGCTTCTCAATCCCTCTATCCTCCTCCTCCTCCTCCCTACCCACTGTGGTCAGTGTTGAATAGAAACAGAGCCTGGTTCTGATCATCCTTCGAGCACGTCTGCAATGCGTCATCTGCCATATGCTGCGGCTGCTGGTTTCTCCATGGCTTTACAGGCTCTAAGCCTAAACCAATATACAAGGAATAAGTGCCTGTGTTATTGATTGGCTGAATTTTCATGGCCTAATGTTAATATGTATTCCCCCTGCCTAAAGATTAAACCAGAAATCAATAATTTAAGCTTTCAGCTAGGAGAGTTTTACTAAAAAAAACAAACAAAACAAAAAACCACACACACACACAAACACACACTAGGATGTTATTTTAGGGTGGCTGTTTTTTTTTTTTCCTTGCTTGGTCATTTTTTTCTGCCTAATAACTGTGCTCATACCAAGCTTCATGTGTCAGCCAGGTTCGATTATGCTTTCAGGCAGCATCGCCCAAAGCTGAGCCAACGGCAGCAAAAAGGAAACAATACACACCATTCCATGTACAAAACAGCTTTTAAATTTTTAATAAGCGAATCTGGGGCACTTTCTTCATTTTTTTGAAAGACTCAGATTCACTTATTGAGGTTTCATATCAAAAACATCCCAAACCACTTTATATATAATACATTCATTTGCGCTTTCTGCTGCAGTACATTTTAATTCTGTGCCTGACACACTGTACTTCAGTATAACAGTAATTCACCTTTTGAAGCCCAGTGTATGATGCATGACTGATAACTGCTCAAAATAAAAGAAAATACATGCAGGAGGCTTTATGAAATTCTGATTAAACTTCTCCATATGTGGTGAGGGAGGAAGCAGTGTAAGCCATTAAGCCTTTTCTACATCAAACCAGTCCCCCAACCACCTAAGCTTGACAATCTTAATGTGACAAACTTGCACACTTCATGACTATTTCATTGATGTATGAACTTGAAAATTTGTGACAAAAGCCTCCAGAGAGTCTTTAAATCCAAGTGCACCCTTAAAAATGCATCTGAGACAAGGCTCAGGCATCTTTTCATCATCACAAGAGGAATCCTGAGGTTTCAACCCCTGTAGTGAATTTATGTAATGTGAGCTGCACAGAGCAAGAAAAAAAAAAACCTCATACACTTGTAGGTCCCACCTACAAACCCCCAACGTGAATTTCACGCACTTTAGGTTTACTCCTAGTTGTATCTTCCAAAAAAACATACACTGTTTAAGCTACTACCAATGTATTTTACTCATTCACTCTGTTGTTTTGCTGTAGAGCTTATGAATATGGGATTCCCAAAAAAAGCTGCACTTTGAGGGGAATTTGGTCAAGATGAAAAAGTCAGCTTAATGCCAGCTTAGCATAAGTGTAAACTCATGTTTAGGCACTAGGTAGTGTCTGTAAAACATAGGGAAAAGAGAGTGTCTGCACCTGACCTTCTTTTCAACATTTGCTCAACAAAGTACAGCATGAAATGACAAACTAGAGTACTTAAATATAGAATATATAAGATACTAGGAAAAGACAGACCATGGAAGAGGATGGGAAAATAATCCAAGAGCTGGGAGAGCAAACTAAGGGAGGAGGACAAAGAGAGAAGCCCAAAGATGAGCAATTTCATTTTGATTGTGAAGCAGGAAAAAAAAAAAGAAGTTAATCCATTTCATAGTCACCCACCACACCGCCCTTCATATGTGGTCTGTGGGAGTGGCAAGGGCTGGGCTGGCCTAGATACATGCAAAATGAATAAAGCTATAATATCCTTTGATACAAGTCTTTGAAACACGTTCAGCTTCGAGCAGCATCTGTTCCTACTTTTAATCTGGTTAGGGTGTTTCTCTAAATACAGCCAAGTATAATCGTCATCAGCAGGCGTTACGGATAGGGGAATGTGACATGATCAATGGAGTGCACTAATTTAGTGGAAAATAATGTCAATAATCCTTGTTAATTCAATTTCTCAGTGTACATATTTAACTCTGTCAGTGACTATGAGATGCATAAAAGAGCACCAGAGGAAAAAAAATACTAGATAAACACAATAATGTTGATGAATAATAAAGCAGCTAATTTGGGTGTATATCTGAGAGAAAAGAGGTTCGATATTTGGCTCATACTGTGCTCTCTATCTCCAACAATCTCTCCTATGTGGCCTATTTAGCCCAACTAACATCCAGCATCTGAAAAGGACCAGACCTCAAAGTGTGAGAAGCCTCTCCCCGTGCTCGTCATTACCATGTTTGTTTATCTACTGCTCGCTCCCTCAAAGGAACACCCAGCCTTGTTAAGGAGGGAGAAGAAAGCTTTAAAAGTGGAAATAAGGCATACATTTGAGTCCGATCCCAGGACGGCGCGCGGTACCGAGCTATTTCCATAATGGTAGCTTAACGGGAGCTAGCCGGCTGAGCGAGGGGCACGTCGCCCTCATTAAGGCACTCGCTCAGGAACAGATTAGCGCTTCATTAACATACAGAGAGAAGCGGGGGGAAATTACCACTCTCCATTTCACAGTCTGAAAGGCAGGCAAAGACCAGTTAGAGATAAGTGGTGGGGAAAAGATGGACTCAATTTGGGGGATGATAAAAATCGGTGTACGGTATAAAATTTCCTATTAAAGCATCCTGAATATCTCTAGCCATGAATGTGCAAGACAGAGTTTCCTACCATTCTGTCTGTCCCCATATTTCTTTCACTCCTTGTCAATCTCTCTTTTATTCTCTCTTTTTAACAACTTTGTCACTCTTACTGCCACACTGCTTTTAGAAAGATGCCTTCCTGGGCGTCATTATACAGTTAGACGAGAATGTGAGTAGTTGCCCTAGCCTGTATTGGTGTATCCCTAATATCCTAAGTATGAACAAAGCCAGACTTCCCTCTTCCTAATTAGCCTGATGCTAAGATGTGTTAAATAATGAACCAGCATCTAAGAGGCCAATATGCTCTCATGGCATGTCATACTAAAACGATACATCTGACATTTTACTTATAATGAGCTCCTTAATCTATACCAAACCAACAATGCACATATAAAGGTGATTTGATGTTTATTTAACTTGGAGTAAAAATATCGGCCATATCGTGGTGGGTCCCTCTGTCTGCCTAGATTCAAGAGCCAAAGATCAGGGAGCTTGTTAGGCAGAAAAGATTAATTAGCTCTTTGTAATGAGTTTTTAAAGAAACCAAAGTGGTCAAACAAAGCCCTTCAGAAAAAAACTATGATTAGGCTTTCTCAGGCCAGTTCTCCAACTGCGTGTAGACACTGGGTGCAACAATTTCCTGTTAGCCTGCCTTTCACCTTCACTGTCTTATGTTCTAAATTTGCAATGATAAATTCCACTAAAGTGTATTTAACCATTAGATTTAATGTGCCTAATTAGTGAAACTACCTGTCAGAAGACGACAGAAATAGTATGACCCTTTCTTTAAAAACCAAAACTTAACTCAAAGACGTGTCTAATTAGGGAAGCTACCTGCAACAGGACACTTGCACAAAAGAGAAATGAACTTTTCTCACCTCAAACTTTGTGATGGGACTTTTACACGCTTCTGTCCTCATGTTAGTGACCCTCACCAAACTATATAATTTAACCTTTCCAATATGTTTAATTAGGAAGAGACCTGCCATGACACTCTGGCCAATTAACTTAAGGGAGATGTGAGCATATCCTGCATCCTCTTCTTATACAGGACAAGTATACTTCTATGCTAAATGATCCGAATGCAGACTGTAACAAAAAACTATTTCAGCCTTGCTTAGCTCTAATTAGCCTCTGGAATCTGACAAAGGTAACCTACTGTATAAGTTAACTTTCTTTCTTACTTGTCCCCTGCTGTTATTAAATAATTTAAAGTAATTTCCCACCTAGTTATGGATTTTTTCCCCGTGTCAACCTGTTTGCTATTGACACCGTGCCTTACTCTTTAGCTCTTAACTGGACTCTCGGGGGGAAGCGGGTTATCTAAAGGTTGGCAGGGTTATTATTACCTACACAGTCTGATCTGACTTTGGCCAGAAGGTACTCAGAGTGAACAATGTGCTCTAGGTTAATAATCTGTGCTTCATTCTATATAGAAAAGAATATATGTCAAACCTCTGTGAACTACACCGTACTGAAGCCACATTAACCTTGCAGGAGTCATTTCACACCTCAAAATCTCTGGTGTCGAAATTTCAATTTTTTATTCCCTCATACAAGTTTTAATTTAACCCAAGCTAGAAGGTCAAGCATGGGATAAAAGCAAAGAGGTATGTTTTTAACTTTAATGGACCATAATAAGAGGAGACAGAGTGCATTCAAATCTAACCGACATCCTGCAAATCTAAGCATTAACTCTCCAAAATTTCAAAATCATCCACAACCTGCATGATTTTTCACTCTCAAGTTTCCTTTCTTTTCTGCATTATGAGCAACTTATGGTGCTTAAAATGACTTAAAAAGTTAATCCATGACTACAACACTCATTTGAAGTTAAAAGTAAAGTGTAAGAGCTGCCATTCTGCTGTAGATTAACCCCAAGTCCCTTCTTTAAAAATGAAATTGCATGTTGGTGCAGTCGTTAATACTGGCACAAAAAGGTCCTGAGTTCAAATCCACCAGCGGGCTGGGGCCTTTCTGTGAGTTTGCATGTTCTCCCTCTGCCTGCGTGGGTTCTCTCTGGGTACTCCGGCTTCCTCCCACAGTCCAAATATATGCATTAACTGATGATTCTAAATTGCCTGTAAGTGTGAATGATTGTCTGTCCCTCTGTGCTGGCCCTGCAATAGACTAGCAACCTGTCTAGGGCGTACCCCTCCTTTCATCAGACAGAAAGAAAATAAATGGACGGACAAACAGTGAAATTACCAATAATTTTCACTCCAGAATGTGGCAATATTTGCAAATTCATGATATTTCTTCCGGTACTGGATATCAATTTTGTTTTCAGCCTTTCACAATACTGTGCTTTAGTACTTCGAATAATTTGTTTAAAAAATATGTAAGAACATTTGCAAAGGTTCTCTGTCTAGTAAGATTTCTGAGTTCCTATAAAAAAAAAAATCTGTCAGACATCAAAACAATACAATTAACATGGAGTTAGTGATGTAAGAGACACCAAACTTTAACTACAACCTAAGGATTGTGGTAACTTGCAGTGCAATAATTAAAATCCAGGGTTAACCTTCTCAACTCACACAAAATTGAATGAATTAACTACAGCTCTCATGCAGCAGTGTTCTCCTCTCCCTGTGGAGTATGTCAGTACGGCTACAGCTGGAATTAAATGGTAAATGAACCATACAGGCAGGACCACTACTGACAGTGAGAACACTGACTTACAGCATAATGAGCTCAACCTACGCTGTACGGTTCATTCACAAGTGAGACAATCACATCTTGCCGTACATCTTATGTTTCAGAGACAGCTGCCACACTAATGGAGGTGAAAGCAAAAAATCAAGATGACTTATAACCCTTGGTGTGTAATATTAAAGAAATATATGGACAATTTTGGAATATAAGCTCTTGCATTCATGGTTTAAGCTGGAGTTACATGATGTAACCATCACTTCTATAAGTACAAATGGTCATAATTACTTTTCCCATTTGTGTATGAATTAAACAAATGAGATGAAATATAATAATTAAAAAGCCTTAAAGGTGTTTTTACTTTTTCACAGAACCCAGCTAGCTGTATTAAACCGCTTCCAGTCTTCAAGCTAAGCTGAGCTAAAATAAGCCAAGATAAGATAAACTGAGTGGCTTCAAGCTCTTGCTCCACATTTAACACACAGACATAACAAAGTTATTGATTTTCTGATCTAATTCCCAGGAAGATGCCATTTCAAAGCTTGGGAAAATTCCACCTTCAACTCAAACCAACTTTCAGTCACATATTATTCTGATATTATCAAAATTCTCATGAGCATCAGTAGAAATCATATTGAAAATCAACTTGACAGACAAAACATTCACACCACAAGATCCAGTATGACAGCAGCTGTTTCCACGTTTTCAATCATATCACATGATCTTCCTTAACAGATGGAGTTCTTGTGGTTATCTTGTAACTGAAATAAACAAGTTCAATCTCACCTCCAGTCTCAACAGATTTTTTTTTTTTAAGTACATTGTTAAGCTGTCTGCTGAGCATTTTCCTACACACAGATTACTATTTCCAGTATCGGATCGAATATATCTTATCTGGATACCATACAGTGATAACCTTAAATTGTAAAAATTGTAAAAATGATTCCAACCATTTCACTTGGTCTTAATACAATCGTAAACATAAGATCATCCAGATTAAGTGAATAAATTCACATGCAAAAGGAACAAAAGTCACATTTTTATCATGCTTTAAAGTGATGCATTCCTGAAATAAAATCCAACCCTGTAAAATAACATCACAGACCTAGCTCATCCCAATGCAGTAGCCTAGTTTCTTTTTCTCTCTTTCAACATCTCACAGAGGGAAAAAAAACAGATATGAAAGCTTTGATTGTACTTTGTCCTTGAAGTGAGAAAAAGTAAACGCAAAGAGAGAGAAAGAGGGAAAAAAAGGTGGGAAAGGAGCTTCAGGTGCCATCCAGATTCCATCGCTATCTTTTAGTCTTTCATGACCAAATCAAAACATATCTAGTGTCTCTCGTCTTCATTGTCAACCCCTTTAATGCCTTTTCCCCTGATTCAGCTCCTCCATCCATCCATCAACCCATGTTTTCCTAACCTTCAAGTGCACAAAGGCTCATGCACAGACACATAAACACTAAATAGTGCCCCATACATCTCATGCTACATCCATATCCCCACACATATTACACAAAAACAACACATGTTGTGCACTCTCACATGCACGTCTGCACATACCACCCATTCACTGGCAGACACACACCCTAACCACCTTTAACCGTTCCTGTCTCCGTACTCAAGTTGTGATGGCTTCTAAGACGTGGGAGACAGTAGAAGCGTAGCCTCTGCTGATCCCCCTGAAATGCTAGAGTTGTTTTTTAGCCATGCTTTCACTATCTCAGGTCAAATATGCTTTCTTCTGAAGGCATTTCATCATCTCGCAAATTTTAGAAAGGTCTATGAAAGGTTTTCCAATGTTTCGAGTCCAGGTTGCGTGCTGTCTCTTTCAAAAATGGATGACTTCTGTCGACTTAAGTGCCTTGCTGGAAATGCAATTCCAAGCTGAACCATTTACCTGCGTGGGTGCGTTCAGGTGCTATCCAACTTTAAAAGCCTTTGTGGTGTCAGTGTTAATAAGAACTTTATTCCATGTTACAGGTACAAAATATCAACCCAACACGTTGACTAATGTGACATCCAATTTGGGATATTCCAGATAACTTTGTAGGTTTTAAAACTGTATGAGCAACACAGCTGATGGCAAGAGTGAAGCATGCCTTCAGATAGAATTAATTAAGTTATAAACTACTAGTGACAAAGATGGAGCGTTAAAAGGTGGGGTGTGTGTGGGGGTAACTGTCTCCCTCTGAGGGCTTCTCCCATCTTTGCTGTGACTAAAGGGATTGTGGGGATTTTTTTTATTTTTTATTTTTTTGGACGTAATAGCAGAGAGAGGAAACTGCCTCGTTGGAAGCAACTGCCAAAATGATCCTTTTTCCATCCTTGCCACCTCTTCCCCACCTTCTTGCTTTCCTCTTCTTGTCATCATCTCCTTCCTCCTCCTCCTCACTACTCTATCTCTTCATACTGCTCTCCACACCAATGTGTCTTTTTAGAGCCTTCAGAGGCTGGGAGTCTTATCGAGGTTTCCCAGGTCTACGGGCGAAGCTGAGGAGAAGCTACTGTCAACTCCACTCTCTGCTATCAGCCCTGTGGCAGTCACAATGACACTGACATGCATACTCAAGCAAGCACATTACCACGTACGCACGCACACACACACGCACACATGCACAGGAAATTATCAATCCCAAACAAGAGTCTGGTTTAGACTGGAGTCATTTTCCCACAGGACTGCAGCAGAAAGAAAAATTGTGCTTAATGGACATTATTGTAAAAATGCTTTATGGAATCTGTCAAAAGGCTACCAGACCAGTAAATAGAGAAGGGTGAAGCTTACAACAAGCCAACACCTTATTCAAATAAGATGCTGAACACATCTAAATCCCATCCAGCCAGTGAAAGGCAATGCATAAAAAGCACATTATTGCCAAAATGATTTCAAGAAATAAAGCACAATAGCATTGATCTTTGCTTCCTGTTATTGTCTCACAATTATGTAATTGCCTATGTCTCTC
>VUQI01063161.1:22479-35765 GCA_015106735.1 Paratilapia polleni | reverse complement strand
CCCAATCTGCAGTCTACCAGATACAGCTCAAATCAGGAGAGGGTCTGACTCTGCCTATTTCCACTCTTTCAAACACACATGTTCAGCTATACACTACACACACACACACACACATACACACCTCTTTTATCGCAGGCTCTGTTTCCGCTTTAGGATGCCAATCAAACATTGATAAGTACTTGCTTTTGGACTTTCAGTGACAACATCCTTCTCTACCTGCCAGTCTATGTTCCTTTCTTCTTTACACAATTCTGTAAAAAAAAAAAAAAAAAAAATGACAATATGAGTTTTGTCAATATTGCATAGCAGCCTCCCTTTCATTCTGCCTCTTTTTTCCTACTGTGATAGTGATCCAAGCGATAAAGCCTGCCTCTATTATTAGCAATGTAATAGAGGGCTGTGGTTGTGAGGATCTGACAAGGAGATGATAACAGAAGTGCTTACTCCTCCGTTCTCCCCGTTCTCCTCCTATATCATTTAGAAAATAGTCGCAGTGCAGCAGCAGATCACGGCCGACTAATGGCTTTAGAACATAAATGCTGCCACAGTAAGACACACTAACCATTACTCAATTTGTACAGATATCAAAAAGAACATCATTAAATGTAAGTATTTATCTGTTATTCCACTGCTCAACCATGCACCAATAAATATTTGTGATCAGGCACAAGAACCAGAAGCCACATTAAGAGGGGTAATTAAGAAAGAGCGAGACCCTAGCTGTGGAGACGTAGGGCTGCTCTCAGGATTGAGCTTCCTATTATGGACTCACAGCTGCTTTGCTTGAATTTTCCTACCTCCTGGTTTTGGCAGCTCCGAACCAAAACAAGCATTCTTTTTCTTTCAAAATTGCCAGTGGGTGCATTTCCAGACATATTTATCTCCTATCGCAAATTATTTTCTTTGGAGAAGCTCCAGATTTGACACCTGGCAACATCAAGGACTTGAAATTAGGTCTACTACATTAGACTTTGGGTGAGTGTGCTCATTCAGTCCCAAAATATAGACCAGACTGTGTCTGCAAGTGTAACATGCATGGAATAAAGGAAGTAAAGACCCACCTTAAAGGAAGATTCCACTTTATTTCTCGTTGAGTCTAATTCCTAGTAGTAGCAATAACAATGTGCTAACAAAAGTAAAATACTGAGCTCTGGGAACACAGAGTCATCACTACATCAAAGTGAAAGAGGGCAAGAACAAAAGCACTCATTATTAGAACAGCAAAAGTAACCACGACTGGTCAAAGTTAATCAGTTTTAACAAACAGACTGGGTAAAACTGTTAAAACTTATTTCTTTACAACTTGTAATTATGACATGCAATGCCTTGTCCAATTTGACTTCTTCTACTTACTTAATTTTATTCATTTTTATTGCTCCTATTTTATTCACAAATTTTTAGTGTACCTACTTTGTAGATGTTATTCGATTTTGGGCTTTTTAATTTATTTTAGAAAGTTTAAAAAAAAAAAATCTTTTTCTTAACTGTTCTGTTTTAAAAGACTTGTTCTGTCTAATTATCAGCTTGTTCAATCATCTGTGAAGCCCTGTCAAATGCACTAACCTACACAAAAGATGCTATACAATATGTAGTCTGACTGATGTTCACTTAGTACAGTGTTGTTTAATACCAGTAATAAACTGGAATTTCTGTATAGCATCCAAAAACAGAAGACAACACAATGTATTAGCGTGACAGAGAAGAAAAATAAAGAACAGAGATGAATTAAGATCTCACCAGATACCAAAACACACAATGGACCACATTCCAGTTTGAGAAAATATGCATGAAAAGTTCCTGTTAAGAGCGTGTGTGAGGTTTCTCAATTTGTTAAGCTCAGAAAAAGACACAAGAAAGAGTAGAAAAAAATAAATACCACAAGCTTATTTCTAAAGGCTAATGATTATTATACTGCATGTATGCCTGTGCTTGTTCTGAGATGAGGGACAATAACACAGGTTTTTTGTATGTGTGTGTGTTTTCAGTGAGTTTGGCTCTGACAGCAGCAGTGAAGACAACCAAAGCTTGCATAGATTTTCCGGGGGGTATGTATTTGGAACGCTGTGGGTGACTCTGAAAAGCCTTCAAAATAAAAAAGAATAGATCCCCAAGAAGCGACCTGCTGAGTGCGCCTACTGTATGAGAGTGTCGTACTGTGTTTTCTGCTATGCATCTGTTACTTACATGTACACAATTTAGGCTCAGTTTGAATACAGTCACCCCAAAATGTATGCTTTCCTGTGTGTTAGTGTGTGTATGTCTGCACTGTGCCTGGCAGTCTCAAGTCTGTGTTCCACCAAGCCTAAAAAGGTGACATATTGGAGGAGCTTCCTGTATCTATAATTCATAGCACAGCCTATAAACAAAGAACAGAGTGTTCGGCTCCCATCAGATATGCTACAGGGGAACTGACACGGTTGCAAAAGCTGCAAACACAATATAGCTGGATAGCTAGGACCTGAAGCTAATAAGAGGTATTACCGACTGTGATAACAGAAAAGAGCACACAGACTGACAAGCAGGCTGACAGCCACATGTGGAAGAAGAAATACTATTTTCTTTCTGTCTCTTTTTCTCACCGCCTTGATGGATTTTCTCTGACCCACATTATCAGGAAACAGACAGGCAGACGTGTAAACAAGTTCAAATATGACTCAGTGTGCTGTCTACACTGAAACAAAGGCTCTTTCAACGCAGTGCCATATTTCCTTTGTTGTGATAGACACCTGTAATCACCCCATGCTCGCAACGAGGACAATCATGCAATATTTAGAAACTCAAGCTCCATTCTCTGAGGGAAGATGCAACATTTATACCTGTTGTGTGTTGAGGTTTGCCTTCATGTTACACAGGTAGAAGTTTGTCATATTAGTCATATTAAGCTCACCACTCATCCCTGCTGAAGGAAACATTGTGCACCTTTTCTTTCAAACACAGGGTGGGGTGATCATAATTTCATACAAATATCAGAACAGCCAGTCTTCTAGAGATCAAATATTGAACATAACAGAAAGATGAAAAAGTGTAGCGCTGAAAAGATGAGAAGCTTATTTGTAGGAGAGAAAATTAATCATCAGCAATTTCTGAAATCAAATAAAATGTTTAAGTAGTTTTTTTTTTCATTGTTAAATGAATACATTTGGATTGTGGAGTGTCAATACTGATGATGCCTCTGGCAACAGAGATATTTGCACACACTTCTCTTCTCAAATATAAAATACTGTGCAATAGTCTTGACCTACCTCATTTCTTTATATTTTGCTAGGAAAATGAGAAACAGGTGTAGCGACATACTGAAACGTGCAAACATAAATGGAAATACAGTATATAAGGCAAAAAACAGAGTTTGTACAATTCTAATGAGCTTGAAAGTCAGTATTTGGTATGACCACCTTTATTCTTCAACACAGCCTGAACTCTCTTATTCAAGCTTTCTTGTAATTTCTTTAAGCAGTCTTCAGGAACAGTCCAGGCTTCTTGAAGGACATTCAAAACTCATCTTTGGATCTTGGCTGCCTTTTGTTCTGTTCTTTGTCAAGATGATCCCACACTGTTTCAATAATGTTGAGGTCTGTGCTCTGGGGAGGCCAATTCATTACTGATAGCGTCCCATTGTGTGTTTTTCTATCCAGGTATGCTTTTACTGCATTGGCAGTGTGTTTGGGATCATTGTTATGGCGAAAAATAAAGCAGTTGCCAATCAAACACTTTCCAGGTATTGCATGGTGGATCAAAATCTGACTGTATTTTTCTGTGTTCATAATTCCATCAATTTTGACAAGATCTCCAACACCACTGGCTGAAATGCAGCCCCAAACCATGACAGAGCCTCCACCGTGTTTTACAGATGGCTGTAGACATTCACTGTTATATCTCTCTCCTGACTTCCTCTGTACATACTGATGATTATTTGAACCAGAAATTTCAAATTTGGATTCATCTCTCCATAAGACCTGTTGCCACTGATTTTCAGTCCAGTTCTTGTGTAATTTGGCATACCTCAGCCTTTTCTCCCCGTTTCCCTTCCTTAAGAATGGCTTCTTGACAGCCACCCTTCCACTGAGACCATTTCTGATGAAGTCAGTGAACAGTAGATGGATCAACTAAAGGGCCAGATGTATCTCTCAGGTCCTGTGTCAGATCATTGCTGAAATATTTCCTATTTCTTGAGGGCATGACTTTCGGATACTGTTCATCTGCAGTAGGTAGTTTTTTAGGCCTGCCACTTCTTCTTTTGTCCTCCACTTGTCCAGTTTCTTCAAATTTCTTAAGGACACACTGCACACCGTGCTGAGATATGCCAGGTTTTTGGCTGAAAGCTCTTTGGGAATCACCTTGTTGGTGCAAAAATACTATTTTATGCCTGTCAAACTCTGTTATCTTTGGCATTTTTCATAGATTCAACTAAAGAAATGGGAACAAATTATGTGTTTTTGTGACAGGCTGCTAGTAACAAAGTGCCTAAAGATATAATTTAAAACTGGTTCTTTGCTAAGTTGTCTATTATGTGTAGACACAACACTGGTTCATCCCTCGAGTTAGGTGTCTTTTTTATGCTTGAATGGTTCATAGGTCAGCATTAAGTGGCTGAACAAATAAAAAAACATTTCTCTGAAAATGGTCAGGTACAAGGACTGGACTGAAAATGAGTGAAAAAGCAGCCAATATCCAAAGAAGAAGACCTTCAGAAAGCCTGAAGATCTATTGTTCAAGACCACTGTAAAATATTATTATATAAGAAAGTCTGGCTCCTTGGAAGCAAAATATAAAGAAATGAGGGGTGGTTCACGACTTTTGCACAGTACTGTATTCATGGTGTTTCACTTGTTTGTACTCACAATAAGTGACAAAATGAGTTGTGTGAAAAGTGAAAAGAGAAGTTAGGAAACAAGTTATCTTCTCCCAACTGCTGGTGGGTGTGCTTGTTTGACTATGGGACTGGAAAGCTCTAAAAAATTGGACACTGACATTTATTATTCAGTGTCCAGGAAGTTCAGACACAGATAGACTAAGGATATTGATGCCTTTAACAATTAATCAAAGATATAATTAACAAATGAATCAAAAGGGGAAATATTCTGTGTTTAAATCTCTAAACCTATTTCAAGTTCATATAACTGCCCTTCCTAGAAATAAAATCTACTGGTGCAAATAATGCACACTTTATTTCCACATCTTTTTAAGAATGCAGTTGCTGCTCTGAAAAAAGACATCAAGTTTCAATGTTAGGACATAAAAGTGTGCAAACTATAAAGTTTGCACACTGAGATGCAATGATGGCTCCATATACCTCCAATCTCACATCTGCTCCTGTGAGTTTACGTCCCTTAATTAAATAGCTACGTATTGTTAATAGCAGGTGACAAATGTGATTCTCTCAACCACACAAACTGTCATGGGCTTCTGATATCAGTGCAATGCCTGTTGTAATTATCACACAGATGAAGGAGCCATGCAGATGGGAATATGTTCATTAAGATGTAAAACAAAACTGAGTTGTGAAAGAGCAAAAAGAGGTGTATCAAACACTGGAAAAAGAAAGATAAGTGATTGCAAAGTTGGTAAGACATGCTAAGATCGGTGTAGATGCAGCAGTGTCAATGATGGAGTGGAGAAAAAAGTGGCTTTTTCAACACTTATGGAAAAATCATTCCTTATCTATTCAAATGCAACTTGCTCATCCCTTAGTGCAGCCAAAAATAGCTTCCTCACCAAATGCACATACTATATTCCCCCTCTCATTTATTGTGTTCAACTAAAGGAGTGAGCAACAATCAGAGGATGTGAAAAAGAATGTAGAAAAGTAAAGGACAGGTTGGGAGTGTGATAGAGCGTAAGTGTAAAAAAAAGAAGTAAATGTCATAAATAGAATGTAACACCGTTTTATAATAAGCTACTTTCAGCTGCTCCCTTACTCACAAGCGGACGCCACAGCAGGTAGCTCCAGAGAGCAGATTTTTACACCGGATGCCCTTCCTGATGCAACCCTAACGGGATTTGGGTCTCCTCCCAGGACTAAACCAGGGATCTTTCGCTTGTTGATCGAATATGTAAACCACTACACTCTAGAGCCACTAACATTGCTTCATAATATGCAAATTTATGCTATTCTACATATAAGCAGACATGTAGAATAGTATAAGACTAGTATAGTAAAACTATGATTTGTTCACTATGGAGCAATAACATTCCACAAATATAAGGTATTTTAGAGTACTTGTTGTCATTAGTTATGGTTTCAAAGAAGGTGTCATGTGTCAATAACAATTATACATTTGTTAAAAACAAAATCAAAATTCTATTTTCATTATTTGAATGATCATGGTAACTGATAATAATCTACACACAATCCAAAGATAAACAAGCTTTAAAAGTTTTTTGGGTTTTGTTTCCTAATTTATTATTAATAAATTTCCTGGAAAAGTCTGTGTATCAACATTCCCCATCCAACCTGAGAGCCTGAACAGGATGAAAACAGAAAAGAAAGCTGTGCCAATTTCCACGAAGACTTGAGTCTATCATCGCTGCCAAAAATGGTTCAACCAAGTCCTAAGTGAAGGGTTTGAATACTTCTGTGTATTTTTATGTACATATTTTAGATACACAAATATACTGTCCCATCAGCTTTATTTTGAGTAAATTAATAAAACATTACATTGTGGAGTAGTGTGCTTAGATTAATGTGAAATAAATTAGATCAATTCATTTCAATGAGGGTTTCAAACATTACAAAATAAGAAAAAAATTTGAAAAGGCCTGAAAACCTTCCAAATACACTGTGTATGCACTGAGTGGCCACAACTTTAAACCACCTAATATTGCTGCCAAAGCAGCTCTGACCAATTCAGGCATGGACTCCACAAGCCCTCTTAAGTTGTCCCCTGGTATCAATCACCAGGACATTAGCAGCAATACACACTCATCAGCCACTTCAGTTCATCAGTTTCCTGTTCTTAGCTGACAGGAGTGGCAACTGGTGTGGTCTTCTGCTGCTGTAGCCCAAGGTATGCATTCAGAGATGCTCTTCTGCATACCTTGGTTGTAATAAGTGGTTATTTGAGTCACTGTTGCCTTCCTGTCAGCTCAAAGCAGTCTGGTCATACTCGTCTGACCTCTGGTATCAACAAGGCATTTTCCTCACTCCTGTTCAAAATGGTAAAATGTCGAGAACTCACTGAATAGGAAAGAGTCTGCATTAAAGCATTTCACAATGCTGGATGGTCTTTCTTTTTATGACAGGTGGTCTAATAAATTTGCTAAGGACTGTAAATCACCTTTCTTCCCCATTCTGATGCTCGGTTTGAACTTTAGAAGGTCATCTTGACCATGTCTACATGCACTGAGTTGGTAACGTAACTAGCTGATTAGATAGTTGCACTAACAAGCAGTTGAACAGGTGTACCTAACAAAGCAGCCACTAAGTGTATATAAAGCACAACTTTAAAGTTTTGCAGTTTGGTCAGCACTTCTGGCAACACTTGATACTACCACCAAAACCAGTGGTTTTGGGGGTTATATAATATTCACCCTAAAGCTACTGGGCCACCATGATTTGTGAATAAAAATAATTTATAAATTAACAAAAGCCAGAGACAGTTGGTCAAGAGATGAAATAAGAAGAAATCCTGGTCACATAGCAAAACTATAAACAAAGATGAGTAACTGATCAAATGTAACTAACTAACTAACTAACTAACTAAGTAGAAACACTGATATGATTTAAAAGCAACAAAGCAACACAGTACAGTATATTCTATTAGAATGGCACCTGTCTAGAAATATCCTGGTACTTTGGCATTGTTTGTTCACACCTCCCACACGGCCTAATTGGAGGGTGAAAACACTGAAAGGCCACAAATCATATTAGGCACCTAAAAATTACTGAACCCTGAATTAGAATGACTGGAGCTGGCAGTTTATCCGTGGGCAGAGGAACGCTTACTGTTTATAAGACTTTCAGATCAATCCTCAAGCCTTTCAACTATTTCAGTTCATTTAGGCTATGCTCACAACAATGAGGATACATCTAAAAATGCCTTAAACGTGTGAAGCACATTTCTGGATAAAAGTTATTTTAGTTATTTTTAAAGTTTGTTAATTTTGAGCCGATCTTGAAACACAAAAAATAGACAGATTCACTCTAGATGAATTTGAAGATATTTAAAATACTTTGCCGTAAAAAGTGATTTGAGTCTTATCTGTTTTCTTTTTTAAGTTTGATTACTTCACTAGTAATTCTTAAAACAAAATCTGAGCTTCTTCCCTAATTTAAAAAGTTTGAATAAATAAATAAGACTTTTTGGAAGTTTAACTGAAAAATGAAAGGTGTATTTTACATCACTGAAAGTCTACTGAACAGGTGCAATTTTCAACATCACACTTGTACAAGTTACTGACTAAAATAGGACTGGCTTCAAGTTATGAGGTCACAAGTCCTGCTCAAAGGAACTCACCTTCAGCATTGATTTTAGATGAGCTTAGAGAAATTTCCCACTTTCAGCAGAAGTATTTGAAAATAACATTTCAAGTACTTCTAGTGAATTACATTACCTCAAAAGCATTTGACAGATGGAACGGCAGTCAAAGGACAAGTAGCTTATTTGTCACAAAGATTAATATTGACCACATTTATTAATTAAAAAATCTTTAATAGAACAATTTCATTTATTGCAGTGCATCAGCTTTAAATACTGCAGTGAGTTTTTAGAAGAGTTAGAGGTGACTACCCTAAACTTATTTTCTGCAAACTCGAGGCAGCTAAATGCTGGTACTGTGCTGTGTGTCATGTGGAGTCAAATCAAGTCCTGTTTAGCATGAAGCCAGTTCAGAATTGCTCATGAACAATTATGACTTTATTAAAACCATGTAAATTTGTCTGGCAGCACTGCAAACAGAGACAGTGCTCTTCTGGTGCATTTCTGACAAAGTAGACTACAATCACTGAGCTTATTGCTAATACCAGTAAAGTTGTCAAAAACAAAGACAATTTGGGGAGAATCGGGTCAGGATATTTTCCACAGTTGTTCTTTCTCACATGCAGCACACCTGCAGGAAACAGACTAATTGTTTGTATAAGCCCATATCAAACAGCTGCAGTTCCTTGCAGTAAAATATGAAGGACATTTTCACCCATATGCTGAACTAAAATTCATCCCTGGCTCTTTTTTTAAACCCAAAACACTTGTGTTTAAGAGCATCTAAATCAGGAAGCTTGACGCTGCAAGCCAAGGAAAATGAAGACACGACCAGCTCAAGCGCCAAGACAAACAAGCCAAGGAACACGAGCCGCTTGTGAGCCATAACAGGATGATTATAGTGGTGGCAGCTAGGTACCGCTGCCTGATATGCAGAAACAGGGAAGATGCCATGTCATGTACCAGCCTCTGCTGCCAAGCCCATACACTCTCCTTTCCAACAGCGTTGGGAAATGATGTTCCCACTGATGAGCAGCCACCACGGGGAAGCTGCAATGCCTGTATATTGAATGCATGATGTGAACTATTATTAGAGATTTGAGTTTCTGGCTCTTTTTGCATATAACACCCACAAGCCTATGCTTGTGATAGACAAACCCCAAGTTGCACAATCAAATTTTAAGTTTCTTCCTCCAAACTTTATACTCACCTCTGAATCTGCTTACTACAACATGATACTGAGACAGCATCTGAAAAAGCTGTGTCAAACCTTAATCATCTAAATGTGTGTGGGGTGGCATAAGAAAGAAGAGCAGCTAGCCAACATCTTATAGCACGAGCCTTAACTAACCTTCAGTGTGCCAGATTTAAGCATAAGAGGCACTCAACCCCTTCAGCCAGGGCCTTCATTTTGAAACAGTAGGCATTTTAATGTATTAGGTTGGCACAAGGTTAGAGTGGAGGTCATGGGTAAATGAGTTGGGTCCGTTAAGGAGAGAGAGAGAGTGCCTGCAGAGGACGAGTAACGGCTGCTATTCACAACAGCAGGCCTGCTTCTTTCTGCTATGTGGCAGTCCTAGACGATTACCAAGGCAGCCACCCTGTGCCCCAATGGTATGTAGACACTGTCATTCTCATATACAAGGAAAGAGAAGGGGGAGGACTGAAATGTGTGCGTGAGAGAGAGACAGAGAAAGAGATATGGGGTGGGGTGGGGGTAACAGACAGTTTACAGTACAGCTTGCAAGAGACAATAGCAGTGACCCCTCCAATACAGCAAAATATTTCATTGCGAACCAACAACACAAAGCCAGATATAAATATGGTGTCATCAGCAAAAATACTGTAGTTATGAGAAGAGACAATGATGTTTTCCACTTCTTTCCTGTGCTATTTAGTTCATACCAAAATACAAAGTCTGTTTACTGAGCAGTGCTGGGTGGAAAA
The DNA here is from genome assembly GCA_015106735.1 of Paratilapia polleni. Classification (NCBI taxonomy): domain Eukaryota; kingdom Metazoa; phylum Chordata; class Actinopteri; order Cichliformes; family Cichlidae; genus Paratilapia; species Paratilapia polleni. Next base: position 25,404 of record VUQI01063161.1, on the reverse strand, counting down.
CTAAAACACAAGTATCAAAAAAGAAGTATAAAAGCAGGTATTAAATGTCAAGTCACATGTGTAGTTTCATTTACAACCCCAATTCCAAAGAAGTAGGGACACTGTGTGAAATGTAAATAAAAACAGAATGCGATGATTTGCAAATCTCATACACTCATGTTTTATTCACAATAGAAAATAGAAAACATGTCAAACTGAGACATATTACTATTTCATGAAAAATATTAGCTCATTTTGAATTTAATGTCACCAATGCATCTCAAAAAAGTTGGGACGGGGACGACAAAAGGCTAGAAAAGTAAGTGGTACTAAAAAAGAAACCACTGGAGGAACATTTTGCAACTAATTAGGTTAATTGGCAACAGGTCAATAACATGATTGGCTATATAAAGAGCATCTTAGAGAGGCAGAGTTTCTCAGAAGTAAAGATGGGCAGAGGTTCACCAACCTGCAAAAAAAACTGTATCTACAAGTTGTTGAACAATTTCAGAATAATATCTCATCATATACAGTACATAATATCATCAAATGATTCCAAGAACCTGGATAAATCTCTGAGCAAGGGACAACGCCTAAAATCAATATTGGATACCTGTGATCCTCAGGCGTTCAGGCAGCACTGCATTAAAAACAGGCATGATTCTGTCATGGAAATCACTGCATGGGCTCAGCAACACTTCCAGAAATCATTGTCTGTGAACACAGTTACCTGTGACATCCACAAATGCAGGTTAAAGCTCTATCATGCAAAGGAGAAGCCACAAGTGAACATGATCCAGAAACATCGCTGTCTTCTCTGGGCCAAAGCCCATTCAAAATGGACTGAGGCGAAGTGGAAAACTGCTCTGTGGTCAGACAAATTGAAATTTTAAATTCTTTTTAGAAAACATGGATGCTGCATCCTCCGAACTAAAGCGAAGAGCATCCGGCTTGTTCTCAGCGCTCAAAAGTCAAAAGAGAAGTGGCAGCTTGCACATCTGGAAAGGCAACACCAATGCTGAAGGGTATATACAGGTTTCAGGGCAACATATTCTCCCAACCAGACGTCTTTTTCAGGGAAGGCCTTGCATGTTTCAGCAAGACTATGCTAAACCACATACTGCATCTATTACAACAGCATGGCTTTGTAGTAGAAGAGTCCAGGTGCTGAACTGACCTGCCTGCAGTCCATACCTTTCACCAATTGAAAACATTCAGGTGATCATGAAACAAAAAATACAACAAAGAAGACCCGGGACTGCTGAGCGGCTAGAATCCATATCAGAGAAGAATGGGACAACATTCCTCTCCCAAAATCTAGCAACTGGTCTCCTCAGTTCCCAGTCGTTTAAGGATTGTTGCTAAAAGAAGAGGGGATACTACACAATGGTAAACATGGCCTTGTCTCAAGTTTTTTGAGATGTGTTGCTGCCATCAAATTCAAAATGATCTTATTTTTTCTTAAAATGGTAGATTTTCTCACTTTAAACATTTAACATATTTTCTATGTTCTACTGTGAATAAAATATGGGTTTATGAGATCTGCAAATCATTGCATTCTGTTTTTAATTACAATTTACACAACGTCCCAACTTTTTTTTGGAACTGGGGTTGTACTTCTTTATTCTTTAATTATACTAGCACATGCCCATGCTACAGTATTGTTTGGCCTGTTCGTGCTGTTGGCCATAAAATGAAAATGACACAATGCTTTTGTAGAGTGTTGTAGGTGCATAAAGGTAAAAAACAGGTAATTTTATCACAGTGCTACGTGGTTGACAGGCAACCTGATGGTGTGATAACAGATCATACTTAACTTAAGTTTTGTGGATGTAAATTAGATGTTTTTGTTGTGACATAAAAATGGTATGGTGCTTTTATAAGGTGTTGCATAAATGCTAAAAACAGGTCATTTTAGCCCAATGCTAAGTGGTTGCTAGGAAATCATAATCTAGAGAAGAGAAGAACCTTCAGCTGCCTAAGATGTACCTGTGTGCCAAGTTTGGTTACTCAACTCCTCATCGTGTAGAAGGAGTTGGGGGACAAAGAAACAAATACACAGACAGAAAGACAGAGATTTTGTGTATTATAGTACAATATTTATGATGTGTATTTTATATGGGCAAAGTTCTTGTGTGGATGCTTGTGTTTAGACAACATTTGATTCCTTTTGTTAAATTAGAAAAACAGGTTTTGTAGAAAATCATGTTTTTTTTTTTGTCCATGTCACATGTATAACAGATCACATATGCTTCTGTTCAGTCAATACAGCTGTCTACACAGCAGGCGCAACATTTGGAATTTCACTGGTGCTTTACAGTTGTAATCAAGAGCCTAACTGAATACATATAAAGCAGGTAAAGCAAATATATTCCACACTGATAATAGACAGTAATTTCTAAAGTATTGCTTTACCTTTCAATATAACAGTCAAATACCAGTGTAACATCAAAAAGGCCAGGCATTCACTAAGAAACTGGTGACAATTTGTTGATATAGGCAGAGGGAGCAGTCTTTGCCCTATCATTGCAAGTCAGATGACAACAGTGCCAGGCTGCAACCCACTCATTATAGTCATTATTTCAAGGCAGGCGAAAACCCTATAGCTCAGATCCTTTCATTGTTATTACATCTCGTCACAGTGTGATGCAAGCAGACAAAGACAACTCAGAAAACAAAGGAGCACAGCAACAATCACAATAGAAACCAAAAGAGTAAACATCCAAACCTGTTCATGATGCGATTATATGTCTACATTGCTATCAATATCTGGCATTTGAATAAAGCAAAAACAGCCTTTTCACCCTGTATGCCTATCAGATAACTTTCACTGGAATGAATGGATGTGATTTGGCTCTGTGCTTCTGCAATCAGTGTGTCTTGTTTAAACTCAAATAGATTTCTCACCCCAGCCTAGTTCAGCCAAGTGGCAGAGCAGCTTCTCAA
>VUQI01063161.1:0-13334 GCA_015106735.1 Paratilapia polleni | reverse complement strand
AGAACAAAGGGAAAAAAAAAAAAAAAAAAAAAAAAAAGAGGGAAAGACTGGTAGTGCTTCTTAACAAACATTTACAAAGAACAGCTCTCTGATTAAAGTGCACAATAAGACTTGCAGCAAATAGGGTGTTTACAATAGATAAGTGAAGCTATAAGAGAAGCAGACTGTATGCACGTGTTCATACCTCGGAGTCTTCACTGCGGAGCCCGAGTTGGAGGACAGCGCTGGGAGACTTCAGTCTGGCTTGGCTGGACTGGGCCATCTGCAGGTTCAACTGCCAGCCCACGTACTCCAGCTGAAACACACAAACAGAGGCAGTTTTTAGTATTAACATAACTGTAAAAATAAAGCTTCACACTTCAGTTTAATAACTGCCTCAGGCAGCTTTTCAGAGACTGAAAAAAATGGTACTTTTCCCATAAAATAACTGTTATTTTATTAGTACTTCTGCCTCATCCTCATTATGTTGGCACTATCTGACCTAAATTTTTTACGCTCCGCTTCCAACTTATTGTTTTTTATTTTTTTATTTTTACTGTTTCATATTTCAAAAGCACTTCTTGTTGGCCAATTTAATCAACATTGCACTTTTTTCCAAAATAGTTTTTACTAATGAAAATGCAAATACAAAAGAATGCCAACCAAGCTGTTAAAATAATTTAGACTTTTCAATATTTCATCTGTGACTTCATGTTAACATTTTGCTGTACTGATTCATTCCATAAAACATCGCAATATCAAAACAAAGACAAAGAAAAAATGCACAGTTTCAACAACCTGGAACCATCAAATGTATTTTGCTTAAGGAATTCAAACAATGACACTTTTATCACAACTGTTGTTCATTTTCTTTTTTTAAAGGAGTAACTGATTAATCGACTGTGTAGAGATCAGATGACCCATAGCAAACATTACTGGCTGCATTATCACATTAAAGTTGATGTTTTACTACATTAAAACTTTATTTCATCTCTTTAAGTTTGTATCCAAGCTGCAAGCTGTCATAATATCCTCTCGTCCGAACTTCTCTTCAACAAATGTGATAAAAAGAAGGCCTATGTGATGCGACATGAACTCTTACAAAACCTTGTAGTGTCTCCTTATACCAACCTTACCAATTCGCCACCTGCTCGGCTGATTTAATGAGAGATACTTCACCAGTCAGCTGAAGCAGTGTGATAGATTAGCAGCACTGAGTCAAGGCGGGGCAGTTAAGTGTTTTATGATGCAGGGAGAGGCCATAATAATAAACCATGTGTGACTTATTGGTTGTGGATGCATCACAGCACAGGTGTGAGGTGGGGAAGGGATGAAACACATGCATTTATACTGGAACAACAACCAAATTAGCAAGAATAAACATCACTGCTCTATGATTTCTATTATTATACTTTCTTTATATGCAAAGGAATCAATTGAAATAAGTAAGTTGATGAGAAATCTAGTGAAATAAATACACATGCAATATTTTTTTATATTTTGTATTTATTACTAATCTAATAGCCCAGAACATAAGCATTGCTGCAACACATTTCTGCATTTCCTGCTTCATCACACGTTAATATGTTGTTCAGAAGAGTTTGCTCATTTTTAAATGAAAAGCAGGTATTGACAGGAAGGTCCCTGATAAATGCAGATGAAGGAAAATCCCTTAATTCTCTGGAAACAGCAGTTAATGAAAATAGCACCTGGCCCAATCACAAAACAGTCAGCAGCTAGCATAAAGATTAACTGTGAGGTCCTGTTCTCATATGTGCGGGAAGTAATTCAAAGGCAAATGTTTTCAAATCACTGAACTTGCTGTTTAAGTTAGGTTGTATTTATTTGTAAAGTTGTTGTTCATATTTGCTGTGGATTAAAAACTCAGCATCAAGCATTAGTGAGAGATTGTCATATTATTTGTTAATCTTAATTTGGGCATCTTGACACACAAACATATTTGTTACCAGCACTGAGACTAGAGCCGCATCTCGCAGTTATTTTCATTATTGATTAATCTGCTGATCGTTTTCTCGTTTGCTCTGTAAAATGCCAGAACACAGGGGCAAATGTCATTTATAATTGCCCAAGGTGACATCTTCAAATGTCATGTTTTGTCCAACCAACCAAAGATATTCCATTTACTATCGTGATTATCAGTGAAGAAGAAAAGCACCAAGTCCTGATATTTCAGAGGATTGAACCAGCAAATGTTTGATAGGCATACTTATTCGCCTAATCAAATGAGTTGCCAGTTAAGGTTGTGTTGGTCAGCTAAATGCTCAAAAAACTGATAGCTGCTGTTTCATTGTTCACACCCAGTTTGGATATTCAGTTGTCTGCTGATTTCATGAATGGAAATGCTGTATTTCCTATAAAAAAGTGGATTTAACATAAAATTCAACTTTCCATTCAATACAAAAAGTGCTTGAGAGAAAAACCTATACATGTCAGTTTAGTTATTATAGTTTTATAGTGTTAGTATTATTATAATTCCATTGTTTAATTGTTTTGCTCAAAGTTACAGCAGTAGCAAAGGGCTTCTTAAGAATCAATAGCTGTCATGTCCTTCTGAGTACAAATTCATTAGGGAAAGAGGGATGATTTGCCAGACGCAAGCAGGTGAGACATATAAATGTATGACAGCAGCAACAACCCCAGCATAATGTGACTGATGTGTACATGCTGCTTATTTATTCTGTGTTTGATCTTAATTCCCTTGTCTCTGAGAGGAATGCTGTTTGAAGTGTCGCTCTTTAATTGAGTTATAGAGGACAACAAGTTTTAAAATTAATGAAACAACTTGTGTGAGCTTTGAAAGAACTCTTTGTAATCCAAACGGCTGGAAAGAATTCACATAAAAGCAGGTCAGTCTTAATGTGGACAGTCTAAGGCTGATTTTCAATTTGCTGTAATTTCTCATGAGAACTCAGTTCATGACAAAAATAAAACACAATGACTCAGTGTTTGGTATTGTAATAATCTGGTTCGGAAACATGGTCAGATTTGGGTTTAAAAGATGCTGTGGCAGGATCTCAGGTATATCAACACTACTTTTAAATTGTGTAACTTAAAAAAGTTGTATGCCTAGCGTTCACAATACTAAATAAAACTAAAATATGCAGAAATGCAGCTAACACAGTTTGTTTAAAAACGTTGGGATTTTGTTTTGAACAGGCAGAAACTCTGATTTTTGGAAACAGTGATACAGACACCCATGTTGGCTTCCTGATTGGTCCTTGTCATGCACATAAAAACATTATACTGTATGCGCACACACTTTTTGTGATCCTCAACAGAATTACTACAAACAAACAGAATTTTATTTCCTGTTTACACCAGCACAGGTGCAACCAGTGTATGAATGGGTAAAACAATATTTGCTAAAACACTTGTCTGGATAGAGGTTACTTTTAAAACAGAGTTCTAAAATAAAAACTGCGTGCTGAAAAACAGCCTGATGGTTACAAGGACAAAAAAAAAACAAACTTTAGTCTGTACCTTCTTAGGGGCAAACACATTACGCTTAAGTTTTTCCACCAGCTCAGGTCCAGCAGTTGCCCAAGTTTGAGAGAACACCTCAGCCTTCTCTGGAGTTAGATGAACCATCTCCAGCTGTTGTTGCAAAGAGGCCGGCTTTACATTATGATACACTGCCTAGGAGAGGTGAGGAGAGGAGAGGAGAGGAGATGAGAGGACAGGATGCAGTAATTAGTATAAAATGTACATGTATTAAATTTTTGCAGGTGTATTGTGCAGTTACAGTTATATCAGTACAATCCATTTAATCTAACACCCAACACAACACTGCAAAAACAACTACTCACGACACAACAGTGACCCCTGCTGGAGAAATGGGCTCAAAATGTGATTCGAAAGCTACAGTACAGACACCACAGCAATCAATCTCTTGGCAGGTTTCTCCACATACTAAGGCATTTAAAATATGCAATGTGCATTATTTCAGCTGTTTCTATGTGCACTCCAGGAAGGCAATGATAGAAACTTGTAAACTGTGTCATCATTTGACCTGTGGTGATCTTGCACACTGTTACCATACAAAAGATCTCCCTTATTGTTCATTAGTTTATTTTTCTTACATAAATGCACCCGTATGATGTAAACAACATGGGCAAAGAACAATAATACATTTTAAATGGACAGAGACTTCTCTATCTGCACTGTAGCACCATATCTAAGTGGGTTTAAGTCATTTCTTTTTCTTACAAAGCAAGGGAACCCATACAGAACCTTTTTCTTACTTGGTCTTCTCCATCATATCTAATAGCCATTGCTGACCCCTTAAAGTTATATAATACGCTTAAAGAACAAAGAAGAAACTCCAATTTAGCAAAATTAGCATTCATAATTCAGATAAATTCAGATTATAATTTATCCAAAAATGAAGCTAAACACTTCTAATACTGTAACAAAAGATGCCTGATAACACTCACTTGCTCTAGTATAAAGGCAGAAGTTTCCAAGACTAGGTTGAGAGCATTTTTATCCAATGAGAGAGCAGCCTGGAGTTTTTCCTCCTCTTCTTCACTGAATGTCTGCTCTCCCTATGTAGAAAAAAAAAAAATATATATATATATATATATTTACTATGTTAATATAAAAACATCCTGAAAAACTGTTTTGAAGAAAATAATTATATAAATGAAGAGCTGCTTTCACGCTCACGTTCACATCTACAGACATTTTAGAATCACCAGTTAATCTAATATGCACGTCTTTTAAGGGCGGAGGAAGCCAGGGTACCCAGAGAGTGTCCACGCAGGCACAGGGAGAACATGCAAACGCCACACAGAACACTCATTATTAGTTTTATTTTAGTTAAATAATCTTGCGCTCATCTGCTGTTACATGTCAAAATGTTTTTTGCATTGTACATTATTTCACAATGGTGTATTATCTCCCATTAGCATTGCAAAAAATTAAAGTAACCAAGCAAAATGCCTCTTAGCTTGAATGGTAAGTCTTGTGAAAAAACAGAAAGATTAACAGGTCCAGGTCTGTGTGTGCATTAATTAGAGTCGAGTGTGACTGATGCTCAAGTAAGTCTTGATGTATGCACTGCTCTTTTTAGCACTACAGCTAAACACAGATAACTCAGTGCAGTCTCCGTACCTTCACATGAAGCTTTTGTATGATGCGGGAGATCAGCCTGGAGAACTTGTTCACATCAATTGCATTGATAAAAGTCACCGCTTCTTTTATGCTGTTTAGAAAAAAAAAAAAAAAAAAGAGTCACAAGTGTTAATGACACTGATGTAGGAAGTGTTCAGATCTCTTAGCTAAGAATCAGAGTTCAGGGCTCAACATGAAAGATGGTACTCTCTGACTGTCAGTGAATTTCAAAGGCACTTCTAGCTAAAAACATAAAGTACTGATGACATTATCTTGTGACAAAGCAGTAGATACTACAAAGCAAAAAAGAACAGTAGTGTGAAGAGTGCATGGCAGCCTAAAATGAGGCTATGTACTAGAGATGCAGCGATTGTGAAATTCTGGGACAATATTAATGCTTACAATAACAATTTGGCATATACACACGTACTGTGTACTATTAATTAATCAAACTCAGCCAAACTTTATTTCTATAGGATCTTTCATGCAGGCTAGTGCAGTTAGAAGTGCTTCACAGATGACTGATAAGCTAACAATAAGACAGCAGGGTGCAGGCTATAAAAGCACAAGAACATCAGTTAAAAGAAATAACTACATAAAATTTATTAAAAGAACAACACATAAGAATTGAAGAACAACACCAAAAACTAAAACACTAATGAGCTGAGCACAAAGCTGTGAACAGACACACTTTACTGCAAATTATATATGCTGCATACATAACTATTTCAACAGCTATTCACATGTGCATTAAAACATAATAACACATTCCTTTTACTCATTTAAAAACAAGTGTTCATACTATAATTTACACTGCAGGATAGATAGATAGATAGATAGATAGATAGAGCTCTATGGATGCCCTGTGGATGAGTGGACTGGCATCCCGGAAGAGACCTCTCCTGTTGGGGTAGAAAGGTTTCATCATAGGATAAGGGCGATCATGAGGTAGAGCCATAGGGTTTTTAGGACTGTTAATGATACCAATATTTGGTGATTTAAAAATCCAATATTTGGATATATTGGCTAATATTTTTTTCTTTCAGGCATACAAAACATAAACAGATTTCCCTAACATTTGTTATGTGCAGTTATTTATTTACTCGTTTATGCTCTGCCCACTCTTCTTGATCAGCTGCTTGTTGTGTTTGGAGCATTCTAAACACGTTGCCAACAGAGAAGTTGCAAAGCACCTTCTGGTGGACAAACTATGCAACGTCAACACTCATAACATGGTTGAAGGGTGTTTCACCAGTCTCTTCTTTACCGTTTTTAAAATTTTCATTTATCAGCTGTTATAAATACTTAGGATTCAGGGGTTCAGCTGTTCTCTTTTAATTTGTCTTGATCCTACACTCACTACCTTGCAACGGTTTTCTTTATTTAAAAAAATAAAATAAAATAAAAAATCTTTCAGCCATATTGCACATAGTAACAGTACGCCTAAATGGGCTCCACTGCACCACAGCACTTCTGTCCTTAAAATGAGTTACATGATATGATTTTTATTGTCTTGTAAGTGGTTTGAAGGGGCCAATACTCCTGTCCAGTTTGAACCAGAAACAGGGATTCACATCGACTTGATTTCTTGAAGTCAGTCACGAGCATAAAACATTTTTCTGCAAAGTAACTTGCGAACATGAAAACATGAACTTGAAATACATCCTTCTGAGATTTTACTTTTTACAGAGACACTGCTCGAGTGGACTGACACTGTGTGTCTGAATACACTGCTACAGTATGGCTCATTTACTCCTGTCCACCAAAATGTTTGCTAATGTTACCTTAGCAGATTTAGAAAAACTGTAAGAAAAAATGCAAGAACGCAGCTTTTGTGCAATTCCGTCACACCAAAATTAACAAATTAACAAATACAGGCAGTTTTTGCTAATGTCTTTTAATGCAACAAATCACAATATGGATAACTTACAGTCGTGTGCTACAGGTAGCTTAGGGTTAGCTACAAGAAGAATTAATTGTCTTTAATTTTAATTTTGGAAAAAAATAAACGTCCCACCTTTGTGTTTCTTTTATAATAGAAGTCATTGTAGTCTGTTTCACTCTAAAAGTAATCAATGAAGAGTTGAAAAGTGTCAAAGCGGCAGCAGCATCCTCACACTGCTGTTATTCCTACTTCCTGTTGTCACAAGACGACTCACGTGACTGTCAAAGCTACGCAGTGTTGCGCAGTCACAGCAGAGAGGCGCAGCGTTGGCTGCCGGCAGCTTGCTGGATAGAGGAAACTCATTCAATTGCATTACAAAAAAAAGAAAGAAAGAAAGAAAACACCCAAGGTCTCACTGTCATATATGTGATCTTTTCACTTTCCGCACAATAAAAGTTCTGTAAGATTTATCTTGCGTAAAAATTGCGCATAGTGAGTCTTCGAAGGTGCAACAGTCACTACGGAATCAGCGTTGGACAAATCAATGCCTGCAACAAAAGCGCAAAAACCGGCAAAAAAAAAAAAAACACATAAAAGGATTACTCGGTTTGACTATTGCTTTATCCACCATTTATGAGAACAAATTTGGGTCTGTACTGTGAGATTGTAAAAAAAAAAAAAATCCTCTTGGCAGATGGATTGTTCTTCTGATATTAATCCAAATAAAATGCTGGCAATCCATTATATGTTATAGCTTACTGGTTTTTCATTTATCCATGAAGTTTGCTTTTAAGTAATTAATAAAGGCGTGGCATAGTAAAATCTGCAGATGGATTATTACATTTTTATTAAACTGATTTTGTCTGCAGCCCTTTTTGACAAACATGCCCTCACATGCTCTAAACAGGTAAAGTTTGGACAAACAAAGATTATAAATCTAAAAAAAATTCCAGTAACTGTTTAATTAAGTACTAATACGGGAAACAGTTAACATGTAATAATATAAACGTGCAAAGCGGGTGCCTTTAGAGAGCGGCGCAATTTAATAAACTTGTGTTTCACAACATGACCCTCAACTTCCTTTCACATAAAGTATTATTAAATAAGATGAAACAGGTGGTAGTCACCATGGATTTGAATAGTGCAGTGGTTTACACATTTGCCTAATAGGCAACAGATCCCCAGTTTGAGTCCAGGAGGAGACACAAATCTCTTTTCCTCAGGAAGGCCATCTGATGTAAAAATCTGCCACATCAAACATGTTTAACTACCCGCTGTGGTGACCCTGTGAATACGGGAGCAGCTGAAAACAGTTTTTATATTGATATGCTGCACATTTTAAACATTGTGTTAAATATACAGTATCGCATACATATTTATAACATAAGATAATTGTAAAAATAAAATAAGCCAAAACACACAGGCTGCATTTTGACAGTTTATTATGTTGAAAAAGAAGAGAAACTAAATCAAGTACACACAAAAATTAAGAGCATTATTTGGTAAGACATGGTGAATCTTTGAAAAATATTTTCCATACAAGAAAAGAAAAATCATTTCATATATATTTTTTCTGTCACACAGCATATCTGCAACATAATAATATTCTGTACTGTATATCTTTCAATACTGCAGGAGACCTGTTCCAATTTTGGATTCAAAATGGTTTCACTTTTACTTTTACCCCCTTACTGGTTCTCTTAGTCTGGAAAAACCAAACTTGTAAGACTGCCCCAAAAGGTCACATCCTGCCACACATTTCTCTTTCTCAAGTAAACACTTTAGCAGGTTCCAGTTACAAATGGACACAGATCCATACTGGAGGAGCTGAAAGTCATGAGCCAACTTTCAGTGAGGCAGAAGGAATGTACCATTCATAAATAAATACTTAATTTTCCTTCAAACAGAAAAAAAAAAAAACATATGAAGAAAGAGAAAGCACAAGTACAAGGAGTGTCAAATCACACAGTACCTTCAAGATGTATAGTTTTGATAAAAGTTGGTAAATTGAGGTCTTGGTAAACAGATTGCATCACCGTAAACACTGGCTGACATCTGCAGGTTCAGGATCTCGCTGCCACTATTTGAAGGAGGGTAAATTTGGCACTTTTATGCTGATGTCACCAATGTTGATGTTTCTGGGCATTTCCGGGAGGTTTATGTTCTTTACAGCTGATACGGCACGAGCGGGCGCTCCTGCAATACCGGCCTGTACACACACATACACAAAAAAACAAAAACAAAAACCACACACAAGGAGGGTTGATAAGACACAAAACATGCTGTACAGAGCAAGACATTGAACAGTGAACACTGGACACACACACACAGTGCTAAACAGAGTACTAGACAGTCAACTGCTGACAAAATGCAAAAGCACTGACAGCTACTGAGACAGACAACATGTGCAAATGTACATTCAGATGCCTTCACAGCTTCATATGCACATGCATTATTTGTTTCTAGAATGATTATATCACAACCAGAGCCAATTATGAGTCAACGGTGAGGACACACTGTACTAGACCATTCACTGATTTTGAGCAGTACTGGACATTCATCAAATGGACAAAAGGCAGCATTGCTTGGAAAGTGAACCCACCGGACTCTTGAGGACCGATAAGGTTAAAATGCAAGGAGAGAATTGGGTAAAGCAGAAGAATGGATTTGGATGTGAAGACGGTAATGAAGTTCGGATAGATAGGTGGGTTGATTTTAGAAAACACGTAATGTATGCTTTAGGAATAATAATACAGGTGATACTGTACCTCTAGTGAGTTGACTTACTTCTGGGAAGCCTACACATGACAGTAGCTAACATTTTTCTGTCTAAATGCATATTAAAGAATAGAGGAGCAAAAAATATTGTGCCATTTACATGTGTGTTGTGTTAACTACTGATGATAGGGAGAGGCTGTAAGCCTACTAGTACTAAACTATAGTGGGAGATCTATTCTCAGGGACAGAGGAGGCACTTCACTCTAACACAATGAATCTCAATGTGAAATTGTGCAAGACAAAAATTTAGTGCTTTTAAGGGAAGCATCAAAGGTAGTTCAGCTTTGAATGAACAATAACATAGATCTGGAGATGGTGAATGATTTGATGTTTTTGTCTCGAGCGTAAGCAGACATTTGAGAATCACTGCGGTTAGAGAACCCCCAGCCGAATCTTTAGCAGACAGACCCTAAAATGACCCAAAAAGGATTAACACACAGAAAACTGCATGCTCACTGCCTCACTTGAAATGAACACCCTTGTAAATAATTTTGAAAATGACACACAAGGGATGCCTGGAATGCAGATTAATCCACTTGACTATTCACAAGGTTATTTGTGAATGGGCTGTTTGTCTCAGGGGCGTCCCTCCCTCTGCCAGGAATCAAGGAGACTCGTGTTAGACGGAAAGATGACCATGTTGTTAATGGAAAGGAATGCTGACCCAGCAAACGGGCTCAGCATTAAGAGTCTAAGATATTTTTTGCCTCACAGCAGGCCGCCTGGAGTCCATTAGAGTGGGTTTTTAATAAAATACTGTGTGACTAATACACACAGAAATAGTAACACCAGCTCCATGTCACATAACTGTGGTTTGATTCTCTGCTTCATGCAAGTCAAAGAGCCTTTTAAAAACTCACCCTGGGCCCAATCTCGTCTGTAAATGATATCAGTGCTAAAGAAAAGTCTGAAAGGTTTTCATTTCTGACTTACATCATTCTACATGTACTGCAGTTTAGAGGAAAGGGCTCATTTACTTTCCCACCAAGAGTTTGATGTGGGGACTGACAGAAAATGTGTCCATGCTATGCAGCGTTAGCCAGCAACTTAGCATGTAGACTGAAAACCCTGGGAAATAAAGGAGTTACTTTTGTCTTCTGGCTCTGTCCAAAAGTAAGAAAGGTCAGGGAGGTTTTGTGCCAGAAAAGTTCTTGGCTGGGACTACAAATGTTGTCGTGTCTCTGCAGGCCAAGATGTAGTCCAGCATGCAGTCCCTGAGAAACTGCATTTTGGCGAGCTTTAGAGGTGCTAGCTGGTTTTACATAGCCGGGGCAAACATTTCCTCATTTCTATCTATGCAAAGCTAAGGTAACCACCTGCTAGCTTCAGCTACATACAAACCACCCACACATGAAACTTGTATCAATCTTTTCATTTGGTTCTTTATTAGAAAGGCAGCATATTTCTATATTTCTTGTACATTTTAATCTTGCCCTCTCTGACACAATCTAACATTAGAAATTTAAGAAGTTATTGTACAAGATTGTATTACACCATCAGGTTTTTCCATACATACGTTGTCTACTGCCTGCAGCTTCACTGAAGTGAATGTTTTTGTTCCTAATTAACCCTATAACACTAACGCACATGTTTGTAACACCATCACTAATGTTGGGTGTATTTTACCCGATATAATACCTGCCCCCAAAATACTTCTCATCAAAATATATTTAAACACAACAATACATGACAAATTGAAGTACTTTTCTTTTATTTCCAGCTATACAAAAAAAAAAAAAAAATCATATAACCACAATCGCATGGATGAAAATCGCCCGACGTTAGTGTTCTAGGGTTAAGGAGGGAAACATTTTTGGGTCTGCCATGAAAGATTCCTACTATATGTTAATGACGTCACTTTACTTTAACATGGAGGGCCATATGGAGAGACTCAAAGAGGGGGTGGGGTAAACTTCAGTTAAGGTTACAGTACTGGGTTGTAAATTTAGCAGTACCTGTGTCTACCTGTCCTGCCTGGTAGACTGAAAGATAAACGTCTGTAAAGAGAGAGAGAGAGAGAAGAATGGAAAGAACTGGACAGGGTCAGGAAAAAGAGGAATGAGGAATGTTAAAGCAGATTAAAGTAATTACAGTTTATCTCCACAGAAGAAAAGTGATAGGACCTATCATACACCACAACTGCAAACCCAGTAGTGATATTAGCTGTCTAACACAATTATTTATTGCTGCAAAACATAAAGATATTAGTTGAGAAGAATCTGTTTTTTGATGTAACGCTAATGCCATATAATCATTCTTTGCCAGTCAGGGAGAATAATGGTTTATTCCTTGGCCCCCAGACACTGGCCTATAATTGAACAGTGTCAGTTTCAGTTAGCATCAGTGTGATAAACAAACTCTGTGGTCTACGATAGGTCCAAGAGGGAGGAGACAGAGCAGCTCAGATGATCGTAGAACAGTAAAAAAGTCTGCTTACAGAAGGTCTATCGAAAAAGAAGAGTCTGTCTGGTTAAAAGCACACAATGCAGCTCAGATTATTTAAAAAAAATTGTACACTTTAAAAAAAAAAAAAATCTACAGTTAGAGCACACAACTAGTCAGCCAGTTAAAAACCTGACAATGAAACCCTTCACTTTGTCATGGAAGCAAACAAAAAGAAAACAAATTTGTACGACTTTGTGACTTTCATTGTAAAAGCAAAAAAGGGTTCCACCAAAACACCAAGTCACTGCTTACACATCATTGCAGCTTGTTGTAAGTAATTTGCAAACAAAGAGCCAAATCATTAGTGCAGTGAGATTTTAGGACTATCAGAGGCTACAATCCACATTATTCAGCACATACATTATTTCATAAAATGGTCTCTGGCTGTCAAATTAAAATCATATTAAACCTTCCAATTAGTAAATGAATGTTTCTCTGCTAGCAAAAGCTGTGTGCAAAGCAAAGCAATGTCCTTGCATAGAGCAGTTATCTAAGCAAGGACACTGGCTTGTAGATGCAACAAAACAAGCTTTAAAAAGCATTTACTACAACACGAATAGCATAGAAAATTCACATTCTCTTCTAAAGTAAAGTAAACCAGCATATTTTCACCAGTGTATGTCAAATTTAGATGATATGGGAGACTTTATGGTCACAGATTCTGGAGGTGCATTGGAAAAAAAGTTTCCATAGAAATGGCAGAAGTGATGACTATGATACTGTATAGTATACTGAGAGATACAGGAGAGAATATGTTGAGTCTTGATCTGAGTTGAGAGCAGTGCAGCAGCAGGAAAAGAGGCCAAAAGAAGAGCACAAACACTCAAGAGTGGGTAGGGAGCAACCACAAGGTCACTGGAGAATAGCATGCAGGGTGCAGCATACACACATGCCTGCATACTGTATACACCCCCTCCGAGAATTTGGAGGTAGAATCAAGTCATACATACAACTGAACTAGCAGGGTCACGCTTACCTCAGACTTCTCCATCTTGTTCTGAGCATCCACCTGCGTGATGATTTCATTCATGTTGGTCTCCAGGACCATCCCGCCCATTACCATCTCTGCCAGAATGTTGTGGACCTGAGAGGAATTAGATGTGAATCTAATCAT
>VUQI01063158.1:33644-54621 GCA_015106735.1 Paratilapia polleni | reverse complement strand
TTTATTCCTGTGGGGATTACGGGGAGGTGGGGGAAAGAGGGTGAAATGCATCTAACAGAGTGCAGGGGCCCCCTCAACCAAAGCTCTTTAATTACTGCTCCTCCTTGCCACCCCAGCCCCCACCGCCATCCCTCCCCAACATCACCGCCTCCCGGAACTCAGCCACAATGAACTTGAGCTACAGTTAACCGCACAGCCACTGTCAGGGTGTGTGTGTGCATGTGTGAGTGTGTGTGTGTGAGAGCAATATGGACAGAAAGGGAGTAACAGAGATCACTAGCGAAACTCCCATCCCCCAAAACACTCCCTTCCTCCTCAAAGCATTCCAACTTCGTAGAGGCCAACAGAGCAGTGAGCTGGGACTAAACCAATGTCCGGCTCATCCGACCAATACCACCACATCACCTGCATATACGCCTGTGTCAGAAGCAACAAGGAGACACTGGCATTGTGTACAAAAGATACTGCTTCTTCACTCACAAAGAGTGTGTTTGTAATACACTTTTAGTTTTAGAAAGGTTGTCTACAAATAAGCTGCAGCTGGTTAAATTTCTTCCTCAGTGCAGCATCACTCAAAACTTGCCTGTGTCAGCCCAACAACCAGCAAGAATGCCTTGGGCTTATAACTAGGCAGATTTTTTTAACTTGCTGACCCTGCAGACCTCGGAATTTGCTTTCAGTTTCTATAACTCGCCCTCTTGGAATTTTTTACAACCCCAACAAAGAGAATCTTTTTCCTTTTGCCGGGTAGAATTTCTACAGTTATTCTGGTTGTTCCACCGTCCACCATTTAGCTACTAAGGGGAACTCCAAGTAAAACAAAACATCTATCCTCTTCCTCTTTTACAATCAAGATTTTCCTGGGAGATTTTGTACCCAGTGGCATACACAACTGCCTATAAAGCCTATAAGGAACCAATCTAAATGCTGATGCTGTCATTAGGAAATCTGCAATGTGAAAAAAAAAAAATAAAAATAATAATAATAATAATAATTTGGCAAATTCAAAAATACTAAGTACTATTTAGTAAGGAGGTTACACAATTAATATATCAGGTTTCTGCAATAGATTCCTTTTATGGAAGTTCATTTGTTGAGCAGAAGAAATCCACAAAGGATGTGCCGGGTTGTATTTGTGCTTCACAGACACTGACTGATTTAAAAACAGCACCAGCACTAACCAGCCTCACCTAGTCAAGTATAGTCTAGACTAATCGAGTAGTCTAAAGCTTCTTTCCACTGCTCCCTTATTCACAAAGGGTCGCCACAGTGGATGGATCCGCATATTTGATTTGGCAGATTTTTATACCAGATGCCCTTCCTGATGGAACTCTCCCAAGAATGTGTGTCTCCTCCCAGTCTCAAACGGGGATCTTTCGCATGTTAGGCAAATGTGTTAACCACTACGTTATGGAGCCACAGACTAATTGAGTAGTCTAAAAGTGAGAAAATACTCAGAAAACAGTCAAAACTGAGCAAAGTTAAAAACTGTCTGCACAGATGCTGCGTGTGTTTTTAAGAGTCATTTGAAGCCATTAATCACATTTTTCAATAAAATTGTATTTTTAATGCCGCTAAAATATGTGGCACTTTGCAGTGTGCATCACAATGCGCACAGGCGTCAGATAAATTTGCCTATCATCACTAAAGCAGCAGCAGCCTTCTTTCCTTGTAGGTTGACATCCATAATTCTGACGTTGCTCTGGCCGAGTTGCCCGTCTACTCTGACACAGCCTAGGTGCAACCGTTCCTTTTCTAGATCAAAGGAATGGTTGCATGCAGGCAGGTGACAGTTGTTCCCCTGTCTTGCTTTCCCACTATACTCGTTTACAACTTCCCATCTCTGAGACACAGAGAGAGAAGGATGCCATCATCTGCTGTGTCTAGGTAACATCTTAAAACCAACAGTTAACTGGGGTTTTACAATAATAACCTATGAATAATTTGTTCAACTATTAATTCTGGTGCCAACTAGTGAGAACCACAATGTTTAGTCAGTTAATTGTGCACATTCCTTATGTGTTCCACAGTTGAAAACAACTCCACTGGAGCTCCAAAACAGACATCATTTAGATTCATGCTGCCTGTAACAGATTATAGAAATTTTCCTCAACATTCCCTGTAGTCCTGTGCTGCTCCCACAATGCCTGGTGGGGTTCCAGGGGTCCCAAACAAAAGCCCCCAGGCAGCCTGGACCACAGTTAAACATATTAAAGAAACACTGGAAGAACTCTTTTTCTTCTTTGGGCACTCATTTCTGTGTATTTCAATCTCTCTCCCCCTTTCTTTTCTTCAGCCCACCACCACCATCACCACCAACCTCCTCTCGCACATGAGGAGGTACAGAGGAGAGGAGAAAGAGACTCTTGCTCACAGAGGAGAGAGGAGAAAGAAAAAACAGAAGGGAAAGGGAGAAAGGGGCTTGGTGATTGATTAGAGGCAGAGGGGAAAAATGGTTGAGTCGCACATGAAACACAGAAGAAGCTAGAGATGACTCTATTCACACTCATTAAAGAGCACCTTTCAAAGGCTTCCTTCCCACACACATATATAGAAAAAGATTGATTCTTCTCTTAAAGGCACTCTGTAAGCGTGAAAGCTGTTTTTTCTAGACAGGCTCCAAACATCTCTCTGCACCCCGCCAAAAAGGAAAAACTCGACCCAGCAGACTTTCTTCTTGCAGGCAAACCCTAAATATAGATCTTGACTCTGATAGCAAGTTTATCATCTGAAAAAAAACAAAAAAAAAAAAAAACACACACACTGCTAAATGACACACATCCAAGCATGTCCTGAAACAACCGTTTTGTCTGACATGATCAGAACCTTGAGAAACCTTTAGTCTCTCAAAGCATCGAATGAAAGGGTTGACATGGGATAAAAGCGTCAGAGCTTAGACTGTCAACGAGCTTTGAAAATGTCTTAAACCGGATATTTGAAAAGCATTATGCATTGACTGGTCAGATGTGCAGAACAACTACATTACTTTTTAAGGTTAATACGTGAGTGCAACTCCATGAAGGAGGTATGGCCAAACTTATGTATCATTATCTAAGACTACCCTATGCATAACTGTGGCCAAGAAGAACAAGAGGCTGTCTTTTTGAGCTTACCTTAAAAACACACTGTTAAAAAGGTTTTTAACCATAAATCTCACTTCTGTGTAATATAAATGTGATGTTCCTTTAATAATACATTTATTATGGTTGTTATCATAATAAATCTGGCAGTGATCTGGCCAACATTATCTTTGCTAATATTTTTGCCAACAGCAGTTGGTAAACCCCAAATGTACTAATGTTTTCAGCTCATCCGGCTGCAGTACTGTAAAAACAGCGGTGACCTCCTGTCCCCGTGCCAGGCTCCCAGTCCGATTTTGATGATGAAGGAATGAGAACAGGTGGCCCAGTGGCTCCAGACGCATGGACACGCATGTAATCATCATGACAGGGGAATTTGGACCCAGAGCAAACAGCTTCTCACCACAGGAAATATGATATCCCCTGACATCATGCTGGACAATTGTCTCTTTCACAATGACACGTTTTCCTGTGCTTGAGCCCACACTGCAAATCTACAGAGGCGCTTTAACTTTTTAACCTCTTTTTATGTCAGAAAAATAGTACATTCAAAATACACAGTAATCTGAAGTATTTCGTATGAAAAATGGCTGGTGTTAACTTCTGTGATTGTTAAGGAAAAACATAAAAGTAGTGCCGCAAGAACTCCTTGGTCACTTTTTACTCCTACAGCCTGGCAGTCACTTACTGTATATAAACTTCATCAACACAAACTCCAAGGAAGAATAGATCACACTCCTGCCCCGAGTGATTTCTGAGAAGTGCAGAAACACTACAGTAATGAGTACTGAGAGCCAAACATGAGGACAACTTTAGAAAAGAACACAACTTCTTTCTGGACTTTCTCATCCAGCCTCATCTTGTTCTTCAGTATGCTGACTATAGACTTCTCTACAACCAGCTCAGGGCTCAGCATCTTTAGACTTAGTTAACTGAGCTGCAATTGATATTGTGTAATCTGGTTTGTAGCTCAAGCTCAGCTTCCCCTCAACTAATCCCCTCGTAACAGTCTGCCTTGATAACCTGTTTCCTTCCTCTCTTCGTAGGCCCTTTGGCCTTTCCACTCTTTCAGTTGGTTTGTCCTGCCTTCTGCAGCAATTGGACCTTTAACCTTGGTCTATTTTGTTATTCTCTTCAGTGTTCAAGTACCTCCTCTCTGACCCTGGCTCAATTATTCCTTCCTTGTTCCTCAATGTATCGTCAAAGAAAAAAGACCACAGTTTTATAGCACTGGCTGTGTTTTTTCCCCCTCACTGTACAGACATGTGGTGGCCTCCAGCTTTAGGACATCTCATCCTGATGCCGGGAGAGTAGGCCATCTCTTTTTTATTTGCCTCTTCAGTTACAAGAGAGACGATTGTTTAAGCAGAGCTCTGTTCCAGCCAAGCCCTGCTATAAATCTGGGCTGATTTAGACTGCAGCAGCTTCCTGGATAAGGCTGTGGCTTTGGGCATACACTGAGATTTGATGGGTTTGAAGGTCTGACAGAGAATTTAGCTTAAGGTAGTTATAACATTAATTCATAACTGCATCAATGTTGAAGCGTACGAAAGCTGATGATGTCAGGTATATATGTGTGTTTGGGTGGGCTATGGGGTCAAAATCTATCTGGCTGCATGCAGTTTTATATATTTTTTACTAAAAAAAAAAAAAAAAACAAATGTAGAAAAAAAAAAAGACACATTTCTTTTGCCATATTGTCAAACCGCCCAAGATTAGCGTTTGAGCTACCTGCTAAAATTGTATGCACCTATAAGCTCCATGTAGCATGCCAGCCATCCAGGCATTTGCAGACCTGGTCAACGTCGTGGGAGGAGCTTTGGGATCAATGGGCCTGCCAAGCGGCATTAGTCCTCCTAGCCCACAAGGTCCGTCTCTGGACACAAGAGCACAGGGACTTTAACTCTGATCTTATTTATGTGCACACAAAGGGAAGCACAAGGGGTCTTTTGGTGGGGCCTGTTCACACAGAAGGCCGATGTGGATGGGTCTTTAAGGGGGCCGGGCTGCATTGACTCTGGGGAAGCGAGAGTGGCTGACAGGTCAGTCTTAAAGCCTTAAAAAATGGGGCCGGGATCAGGGGGTACAGAGGGAGGGGAGAGAGAGGGGGAGCCTCAGCCTTCTCCCTCTGCTCCCCAGAGACCAGAGGGGGCTTAAAGACAATGAGTCTGGGCTGTCGAGCTAAGAAGAGCCAAGAGTGAGTGCTGGCTAGGGGGACGTTAAGGCAGGGATGCTGGCTGGTGGGGCACAGGGGACGGATGATCTAGAAAGAGGGCCTCCACCTTGTCCCAGCTGTCGCAAAGCCCAGCACACGTATGCATCGTATCTCTCCAACTCTTATGCTTCCTCAGGCCTCTGTCCCCTCTGCGGTGCTAAATCAAGAAGTGATCCAGCCCTTCTCCAGCCTGGCAGGGCAGGCAATGCTTTGGGGGATGAAGGGCAAAAGATCAAAGCCCTCAGGAGAGGAACACAACAGTTCCATCCAGCTGGACGCTTCACTCCTGTCACCTTAGTGTGGGGGTGTTGACCAGGGAGCCGTTTTGTGGGTGGGGGGTGGGTTTCAGAATCATAAACTGCAAACCAGCATGGCACAAGGTTGTATAGGATGTGGGTGTATATGTGTGTTTATGAGGGAGGGGGGGGTTGGCTAAAGTCAGATGTGACACCGTGTGAGCCAAAGCACAGATCTGTCACGGCTGCCATTGTTGCTTAGCAATGAGACGAAGACAAGGAGAGAGATTGAAGAAAGAAGTAAGCTGGGGAAAAGCTGTAACAGGAGGAAGAGAGCAGAGGATAGAAAAGGAAAGAGTGTGGAAAGAAAACCTCAAAAAAGATCAAGAATATAAGTCAAGAGCTGCATGCACATGTTCTCTCAGCTCTGAATGCAAAGTAACCCACGTTCCTATATTTTCATGCACATGCCACGCACATCTGCGCATGTGGTTTTGTGTGTGCTCACCACAAAAGGTTTCCAAATTCACCAAGCAACACAAAAAGTTGCCCAGTCATTCAATTTATGACTGCCACAACCCAATCGTGACCCCTCACCCCACGTCCACCGACCTGGAAGTTATGTCCATTTGGGGTAGCCATTTCCTGAGTCTATAAAGAAGGCAGCGGAACTGAAGGAGACCGGGGGTGAAAATGGAGGGGCAGAATCATTAACTGCCAGCACAATGACCATAGCTGTGTCCAAGTCCAGCCCAGTGTTTTGGTGAGGTCAACTTCTAAAGATCTGAGAGTCCCACAACCAGCAGCACAGATCCTACACTAAGGGGAAAAAACGGCCCTCTGACAAGACTACAGGCAGAGGCAAAGAAAGTCTATAAACAGCTGGCTGCTCACAGACAACAAAGGGAGAAACTGCCAGGGGCACCCTATGGTTTCCAACGAGTTAAAAACGGAGCCAAATTGGACGAATTGCTGCTTTTCAGAAGCATGAATGATAATTCTGGTGTATCACATACTAAAATCTAACGTCGACCCAAAAAAATAAAAAATAAAATTAACAGAACAAGTTGGGCCCTTATCAAGTTCTCTAACGTCAGCTACCATCATTAGAATGTTTCCCTGCTACTGCACTTCAGCTATGAGCCTTCATAGCCCCATATCTCGGCATCCAGCCCCAGGGGCCGTGAGGTAAGGCCACGCTGGAGACAAGAAACTGTTGTCTGGGCATGACAGTCTGGCGTGCTGGTCCTGGCTTGGAGCAGATCTTGAAGTCCGCCTGTGCAGCAAGCTGCAGAGCAGAACAGTCAAGGTTACATCAAGGACCAGACAGCCAGACTCAACCGAGAAAGGGGGAGGTCTGGCAAACCTCCAATCTTCTTCTTTCCAGTGCCAACTACTGGTTAAATCAGAGCCGCGTTCAATCCAAAGTCCAGCATGGCAGATAACATTCATGATACTCTATCAATGTTGTTGTCCCAATGTCCCTGCAAGGGTTACAAACAAAAGACTGGTGTGTGGAAATAGTTCAGATTAGCCTTTGGCAATGTCAACAGTGTGTTAAAAGAGATGTGTGTGTGTTTATGTGTGTGTGTGTGATGGATAAGGAAGTAATGAAGTGGCTGGATGGGAAACAGGGGAGAGAAACAAAGTCAATGAATAACAGTTAAGTTTCATAGGTGAGGCAGGATTACTCTTACCCTTCCTTCACCTTCCATTTTTCTAATTTTTTTTGGGGGTTTGATGTCAATTATCCCTCCATGGCAGCCAATACATGACAGTTTGACTGGTTGTGTTTGATACAGACACATCAAAAGTGTTTTAAAAAAAAAAAAAAAAAGAATATCTAGAATAATACGCCTATTTTATATTTCAAAGTAAATGAAAGAATATAAACTACAGTGCAACACAGCCTGATAAAAAGCTTGTATCACAGCTGTGTTATCTGCAGGTTGAGTCCAACACGGAATTAGAAATCAATTCCTACGCCGAAAGGCATCTTACAGCGGAAACGTTTCTATGTCAAGAACCTCTCAGCGGAGTGAATCAGTTACACGTTGATGGTTCAGCTTCCTCTCGTGAAGCCCACACAGTGAGATATAGATGCACACGTAGAGCCAAAAAAGGGATGAGTATATTTAGCATCTCTTCCTTTTGATGTTCACCCCTTCTCCTCCCCCAGCCTGCATCTCGCTTTCTCATTCTCTCTCCCTTTCTGGTCCCATTGCTCTGCAGATAAGACGTGCTCCTCTCTCCCAGAGGAATGGAAATATCTGCAAGGACATTGTAAACACAGTAAACAGGGCACAACACCATTAAGTCGTCCGTGACTCAGCGCTGGCACAGACATCCTGAGCTGCTGCTTTTAACAGGAGCAGCATACTTTGTCTTTAGAAAAGATAAAGCAATTTCAGAATGTGACGCATATTCGATGTAGCTGCTTTCATGTCAAAACAAACTCATTCAACCTTAGCTATAGTGAACATTTGTCTTTGTTCTTGCTGCCTCATGATACCTTTCTGCAAATTGATTTGAGCTCAGCCTATCCTTCGAAAAACTAAATGCTTTATAGGTCAAAGGGCTTTTAAAACACAAAAGCAATGAGACAAGTAAAGACATGTTGATGTGTGGTTGGATCATGAGTTCTTCTTGACAAGAAGTAGTCAGTGTTGTCCTCCTACTATGTTATCATCACAATTACTGCTAGTATTGTTCTTACTAAGAGCATATACAAAGCATTGCTGAATTCAACATGTCCAGGCTCCTCCTCTCCGAGTTCTCAAAAGTGCTTCAGGGAAACTGAGAAAACTATAAACCTAACTAGTATTAAGGCCAGACAAAATTGGGAACAAAAAAAAAAGATTGCTTAAGATTACCATTTGCTATATAAATGCACCGGTTTTGTTCCAAAAAAAAGGCAGACACTAGTTAAAAACCTGAAATGACAAAAGAATTAGGTCCTAAATTGGTCTGAAGCACTTTCTGCAATACTCAAGTTCACACTCTCTGCATAATGTTGCACGTTTCAAGTGGATCTGAACAAATTAGTGGTGCATCATGTGTTGCATCGGCGTTAGCCGGTCTGTCGCCGCACTGAATGGTGGCTCTGTTGCAGAGGAGCGAACCCTGAGCCGTCTGACTGATAAAGAGCACGAGGTCAGCACTTGATGTCCCCTGGACATTGTCTTAGTTTTATCTCAGTGCTTTTTGCCATCATTTGACTCACCACTGGCAGCAGCTCAGCATTCCATTCAGGGCTGACATCTCTGAAGGGTCACCATTGACAAAAAAGGAATTACACAAATGGCAAAACGACTGTTTATGTGCTTCTCACCATATGACCTGATTGAGATTCTTATGGAACAGAGACACAAAAACTTATGTGAGTAAAAACAGGTTGTTTCAGATCTCTGTTGCTTCTGTTCTCTATGAAGGACAAAACTAAGAAGTTATTTATGTCAACTTTCCATATATTTGTGATAAAAAAGATTTTGGGAGGAGTATCAGATGGAGTGTACTTAAAATGTACCAAAATAGCAGAGGCCCATCAGGATATAATATGTATATCAAATGGGAGTTACCTAAAAGCCATGGCTCATCTCTTCATGCTGCAAACACTATTCCTAATTCTTGCTGGTCCCATCCAACCACACTGCTGTGTATTTTTGTGTTGGACTAACAGCTGTGAAGCAAAATGATATGGAAGAATTGACTCCATTCTACACTGGGCCACATGAAGGACATTTCACACTCCAGTTGCTCCTACTGAGAAGGCAGCAGAAGGTGGATGACAGGTACAGCATCCACCCATCATCCTGACTGTCGCTCTCTTCCTGAACAGAGGTCAGAAGCAGTTCAAGGGTAGGGGGGAGGATTTGTTTGCATTCCAGGGCTTCTATGCTGCCTAAGTGGTCAGACAGGTGTTTGTGCATCCTGGAGGCACATGACCTCTGCGTCCTCCTTGGAAGAGCAGCAGGTCACTTGATGCGGGGGGTTTATCAGGCCGGGGTGCGGAAATGAATGAGCACACTCCTCCACCAAGAATAGCCTTCACCCAAAATCCCCGAGGCAGGAAGAGGGGGAGGCAGGGTGCTGACACCCTACACCTGAGACCCGAGTGGGCAGTGGGGGGAGTTACAGTATGCAAGTGGTATGTGAGAGCCTGTGTGGCATCAAGCCCTCAAATAGACACTGAAATGGTGACAAGGGTTTGGTTCCAATAGATGGTTCATTTTAAATGTGGTTAAAATTTTAAAAAAGAGAACTTAAGTATGTCAGAGTCTTATGTGTCATTTTAGGTTTTCATTCCTTTATACTTACTATCTTAAGCTGTTAAAGGCAAAATTTATAATTAATAGGTTTGATATTTGAAATATTTGATATTTGAGACTCGGATTCAGATTTGATAAGGAGGTTTAACACTGGGTCCTGATCAGACAAACACTATGCCTACAAAAAAAAACAAAAAACAAAAATCAAAACAGTCTCATCCCACAATCCAAATTTGTGCTCTCTGGCTGGTTGGAAAAACAGGGCCAGCAGACCAACTGTAACTGACTTCTAATCAGCTTATCACATAAGGAGGAGTAATAAAATTATATCACACTTGCTAATCTAAATTAGTAGTATTTCCAGATATTCACAGCACCACGCAGCTTGGTGTCAGAGGAGAAGCTAACAGAGAACAAAGCCATCAGTGCAGTGCGATGCTTGTTGGGCTCGGTCACATACAGTCTCCCAGGCCTCCCCCATAAATCAATTCTTTCTGGCTGGGGTGGCGGAAGAGTGCCAACACTAAATCCAATTATAAAAGGAACTGGCACCACTCAGCTTGATGACAGTGTCCACCTTAACTCCCGGGGTGACAGCCGTGCCAGGGGCGCCAGCTTCAGTTGTGGCAGCAGAGAGGAAGGAAAACAACAGGGGAAGATGTTGAGAGTACATGTGTGCATTTATTACAATCAACAGCGTTAGCCGAGTGATTCCTAGTTGGCGTGAGTGTGTTTTTGTGGCACACTGCCAGAGGCACATATCTGAGCACTGCACAACGGGCACCAGGCGCCAGCTGAACCTTTTTATTTCTGCAACTGCTGGGCAATATGACTGCACCCTGGCACCTGTCTCACATGCACGCACACACCCATAACATAAAAATGAACACAACAGAGGCAAATGCATGCAGCATGAAAGAGGCTCACATTTGAGATGCAGCACCTGTCAAGGATTTGCTATGGATGAATATAAATGTGTAGGAAGGGGACACCTCTGATTTCCTTAAGCCACAAGTCGTGACCTTTCTTTCCCTGCTCCAAGATTAAAACTCATCTCCAAGCCTAACCATGCACCTAAAGGTGAGCTTAAAGTTAATGCAGGCACAAAATTAATGTGAACACTGCAAGTGTAAGAGAAAGAGTAAAAAGCCTTGAGCGTTTTCCACTCCTCTCTTAAGTGAAAAGGGGCCCACGCAGTATCCCTATTACATGAGCAATTTCAGAAACACCTGTGTTTTATGAACGCTGTTCTAAAATGTGCCCGCCTTCTTTCTAGCTGCCAAGGTTACAGCAATCAGTCGAGCATCTAAAGTCGGAGGAAACGCAGTCAGAAAGGCCACTGATTGATACTGTCAGGAGCTCTTTAGAAATCTTCTCCGAATGCTGTTTTATGTGTAGTACACACACTCTGGTGTAAATCAAGTTCCACAGGGCAGTCTATATTGTACTTAGGTTGAAGGTTAAAGACCCCAGGCCAACCTTCCAGGCTTATTACCAATTTAAGTATAGAGGCAGGTAAGAGAGATGAGGTTAATACTCAGCCTGCAACATGTCTCATTATGCATCAACCTAATTTACACGACAGTCTCGTGGACCCCAGGTATAAACTGCACCTTTGGCTGATGTCGATCATATTTACAGCTGGTATATAAATACCTTTTCAGTTTGCACCTCAAAATTGACTCTCTCTCACAAGAACATTTAGTGTCATACACATCACAACCTTTCATATTAGCAATGTCAAACTACACTTTTTGACAATACTAACATGAGATTAGCAACAGTGCTATCTATAGTAGCAGGCCTCCTTCCAATCCAATTTGCTTTTCCTCTTTTAATTTGTAAGTGAATTGTATTTATTACTTGTTCATGTAATCCTATATATGGTTTCTGCATATTTATTTTGATTATCAAATTTTAAAATGCATAAAAAGCGAGTCTGCGACTGGAAAGTGAGCTGTTCACTTCAGGGTGGTCTATATGGTAACAACTGTGTATGTGAGTGAAACTGAAGCCATCCAACTACTGGGGGTAGTGAAAGAGTGAAAATGAATGGGCCATTCTGGACACAGACCGTTGTCTTACAATAGCCCAGCATGCTGCTCCATCCTACAGGACTGGGTCCAGTCCTGGCTCTGCTTTAGCTGTTCTCTTGATATCCTCTCCCTCCCAAGCTAACATCTGCAGGGATGCAAACTGCACACACTGCATGATGAAAAAAGATTCACCTGATGTCAGATGTCACTGAACTGGACCGCTGCACTGCATTTTTGCTGTTGGTGGCTTTTGGATCATTTATATTGTAATTAACTAATAAATAAAATTGTCTGCTGTGCTGTACAGGCCGTCCAAGAAGTTTGCGCCTCACTTTTGGTGAGTGGAATTCTAGTATTTTGTTAGTCTTTTAATTAGCATTAATTTGCAGATGTGTGTGTATGTGTGTTGTACAGTTTATGGATGCAGTTTGCCAACCATGCTTGCTAGCCTTAGCTGATAATTTAGCACTCCACCCTCCACTCCATCCATATATGGTCACTTCTGGTTCTAAAACACTATTTTGGTGTTTTGAAAATCAAAATGTGGAGTCCAGAAGCAATGGGTGACATCCCAGTGGCTACATATTTTACACAGAGTCTATGATGTGGATGCCAAAAGTGCATCTGGTCTATTCCTAATCACTTCATAGTTTAGTAACAGTGGACACCGTAGAAATCTGCCACCAATGCAATGCTCACAATGTCTTCCTTTGTCCATGCAAGAAAGGAAAAAGCATAAATAAAATATTTTCCATGGGATTTTGAGAAGTTTTATTTTCTACTCGGGTCAAACCTCTGCTGCTAATCTTCGTCTTAAATGCAGGCAAACTGTAAGGATTGGCTTTAAGAAAACCTCAGAACCTGATCCTTGTTACAGGCTGGCCCAACAGGTCCAGGGGGCCAATCCTTAGTTCTCACATAAAACAACAATTATCCCCATATGGGCTTGTGGTGTCACTGCCGTTTCTGTCGACAAAACACAGACACACAAGCCCAAGGCCTCCCGGTTAAAAGCCATATATATACACAAAAATTACGAAAGAAGGAGTCAAGCAAGTCTTTGAGAGAACCCTTTTTGGGCCACGACTGATTTGGAACAAGTTCTCTAAAATAAATGTGGGCTAAGTGAAAATGAGGACAATGTGAGACGATGGACTTTGCCCAACATAGACTGATTTGTCTCTTGATGGCCAGCGCAATAACTTTAGTAGGCGATTCTCAGAATAGAAACCCCATAGATCAACCACCTAGCAACAAAAGTGGAAAATCATGCTGACCCAATTAGTGTCGACTCTCAACAGAATATTGTTATGGCCCGCTTCAGTTCACTACCGTTCAGGCATATGGTTCCCCTGGTTCTGGATGGGAGTTTTGTTGTTGTTGTTTTTCTTGTTATACTCTTCCACTAATTTTGCCTCAAGGCCTGAAGGCTAAATTTGGCCCCTGGGTACCTCAGTACCTTTCTTTTCTCTGTTATTCTTCCTGCATATCCACTGCTTAAAGATCATGTTTAAAGACTTAAAAAATGCCCACATATATATGCTGACATCCAACTACTGGACCTTTCCAAACACACTGAAAAGTAGAAGGCACTAGAAGATCAGGAATTCTTTGTTTAGCAAGACTCCATTGTTTACTTTTTTTTTTTTTCTTTTTTTCAGGATTTCCCAATAATATGGCACATCAGTACAATATTGTTTAACAGCTGACATGAAATCCCTGGACATTTTCTTGAGCTCTGAACCCAACATTACAGTCAATCAGTTGATTCTGTGGCCAAGAATTACCTTCCCAACAAGTATGAGCTAAATCAGTTTTATATATCAATATTACAGCACTTCGATAAACAGATCCTAGCTTCACAAGTTTCAAGAGCCTCAATTTTTCAAACATTCCTTTAGCTCACATCGACCCTTGTTGTAATCACATTCTTGCATTTAAGACCATCTATGCATGTGATGATGACAGGGAGGTGCAAGGGAAATCAGAAATCCGAGTACAATTTTCCAAATAGACAACAAAGCTCTCTGTGATGGGAGACTGATGCGTGTTGTTTGGCAAGAGAAGAAATGTGTACATTTCTCACTTAGTGCAGCAAACACAGTCATGCATCCCCAATGATAGGCAGTGGGTCAAATGAGGATTACTCTGCTACTGAATAATGTATCAGCTACTTTAACCATATAAAATGTCACCTATAATGCCAACTTCCCATCCTAGCAATGTCTTAAAGTTTATACAAAAAGCAGACAAATGTTTACATTTCAGCTATGATTTGAACGTTTGCTTCAGCAATACTTCAGCCACTATTCCCTCAACTGTTCTTTCACCCCGTTTATTTTTCTGTCCAGTTTGCAAATTTAATAAACATGAACACAACGCTGTCTGCTACTTATTATAAACTCCGGCCATAAAACAATAGCAGACTTTTATGGCACGGACTCTCAATCAGTGCACCGTAAACAAGGGCCATTATCAGGCACTGCTAAGCTCAGTTCTATTCTGATGGTGCTGTTATGAAACACCGAGTGGGAGTTGTAGTATTATACATAGCTGCCTGTGTGTAGGCCAACTCTTTAATCAGTCACTGTAATTGCCGGGATGGACTTTGAACCACAGACATATTTGTCTCTGCTTTTCATCCATGGCTAAACAACTAAGGGGAGGGAGGCAGTGAGCGCTCGGGCCCCGGCCATGCACGGCTCCTGTCCCGGCCCCGCAAGCAGCCAAGCATGGAGGAGGAATGGAGGGGTCACAAGCAGAAAAAAGAGTTTTGGCTGAGAGTGGGATGAAGGGGGAGAGAAGAGGAATGGAGGGGGTGGAGTGGCACAGAAAGAAGGAAGAAGGCAGAGCAGAGGCGGTGAACGGAGAGGACATGATGGTACACAAGTCCCCAGTGGCAGATTGAGTGCTTTGAGGAGCCCAAACAGGGTTCTCCTCTGAATACTAAGACCTTTCATAGAGGCAACACTGCTACAGAGACGCAAAGCCTCCAAAGCCTCTCCTTTGAGGCCCCTGCGATATATGGGGGCTTTCAATTGCTTGTGCAAGAGTAGGTCTAATTGGAAGCCGAGGCGATATTAGAAGGGGAGCTAAGGAGAAGAAGAGAAGCAAGGAGGGGTGCTTGATTTAAGAGTCCATTGTTTTAACAAGTACATTCTGCCTCCCCCTCCTTTCTCCTCATGGCCTCTGCTTCAGATGCCCACACTCCACAGAGTCAAAAGGCCCCTCTGAACGAAGAGGGGCTGGGCTTGTTTTGACACTTTGTCCTTCTTGGCTTCTGTGAAAAGGCCCTTGCTTCTATGGGCCACTCGAGTTCATTAGGAAGTGCTGCGCTTTCAGTCGCGTCCCCATTCCAGCTCCAGGTTTCAATGGGGCCTCCAAAGCCCTTCACTGTTTGTTTAATAAAGACCCTCACCATCTCCACAACTACCTCCTCCACTTCCCTCATCACAGGCCTGGCTGAGTTAGTGCCTGCAGGGTAGGGGTCCATTGACAAAAAGAAATAGCGAAGAACAAAGAGTGGTGGATAGGAGGTGAAGAATAAGCATAAGTATGAGGACATATGGCAGAGAAGTAAAATGAGGGGAGAAACATTTCCCCCTCCATGAAATATGAATTGAACTGATACAGTGTTTCACCTTCATCACAGCAGTGAAGCAAGAACCCTTGCAGACTCTGAGTGCGTCTAGAATTAGGTTTCAGCTCTCACACTTTCGGGTGACATCACTGTGCGTCAGTATCGAGGGGACAAAAGTGAGAGATGTCACT
The DNA here is from genome assembly GCA_015106735.1 of Paratilapia polleni. Lineage (NCBI taxonomy): Eukaryota > Metazoa > Chordata > Actinopteri > Cichliformes > Cichlidae > Paratilapia > Paratilapia polleni. Next base: position 39,015 of record VUQI01063158.1, on the reverse strand, counting down.
CTAGAAGGGCAAAGGCACTCTGAGATCATATGAGCCCCAAGGAAGTCTTGGCAGCTTCTGCGTGTGTGCCTGTGTGTACATGGAGATAATTACTGTGGGAAAAGTAAAAATTGGGTAATATAATGGCTATATACATACATACAGACGCACACACACACATGGTATAGTATAGTTGGGTACAGTGTTCATACACCAGCAAATTAATATGAAATAAAGATGTGATACAAGTGTCTTTCAGCTTTAATTCAATGGTTTTAATAAAAATATTGCATTTATCATTTAGTTTTTTTGTTTGTTTGGGTTGTTTTTTTTTTTACATGATCCCTCCACTTTCACAAGCTTAAAAGTAACCGGACAAACCGACATAGCTATAAAAATTTACTGATTGTTTTAAGTCTTTTGATGCAAATCCTCCTGACTTTCTGAAACTTTTATTTTTGTCATCAGTCAATGCGGTCAATGCTCAGTCGAGTTAGGGTCAGGTGACTGATTCGGCCATTTCTTTATCTTAACAAGCTCTTGGGTTTCTTTTGCATTATGTTTTGGGTCATTATTCATTTACAATGTGAGGGATAGTCCTGCCAGTTTTGCACCATTTGACTGCATCTGAGAGACTAAGTATATCATAGCTCCAAACACTTTCACCCTCCTATTTCTATCAGCAGTATTACCAGCGAAAAACACAAATGACCCAGTTCCAGTGGCAGCTATACATCATGCCATAACACTGAATGTCGTGTTTGACAGATGATACTTTGAATCACGAGTCCTTCCTTATCAACTCCACACTCTTCTCCTACCTTCTTTCCTTCAGTCAACCTTCCGTTCATCTGGCTAAAGCATCTTGTTCCAAACAACGCAGGTTTTCTTTTTGGGTTTTTTTTAGATGTTTTTTTAGTAACTGTAATTTTGCCTTTCTGCTTTTTAGTGTTGGTTTGCGTCTTGGTGTAAAGCCCTCTGTATTTACATTCTTGAAGGCGTGTCTTGAGTGTAGACTGACAATGAAACATCTATCTCCTCGACAGTGTTCTCGACTTGGCTAGATGATGTTAAAGAGTTATTCCTTTACAGCATCTTGCCAAGTCCACAAAGATCACTCTGCAATCATCCACTTTAGTTGTCTGCCACTGTCTTCCAGGCTTGTTGGTGTTACTTTGCTCTCCAGTGCATTCTTTCTTTTGAGAGTGTACGAAATGGTTGATATGGCCAATCCTAAAATCTCTGCTCTTCTTCTGATAGGTCATTTAGCCTAATGATAGCCTCCTGCACTTACATCCACACCACTGGAACACATGTTTACAGTTTCCATGAACAACTACCACTTAGAATAAACTCCAGACCTCCGATCTCCTTAATTTGTCATGAAATAATGTAGAAACAGTCCACATCTGGCCAGAACACTGCTAATCAGTCAATATTCTAGTTACACTTGAGCGTTTGAAAATGGGGAATTATGTCTATAATCCCCAGAATTTCTCTGTTAATCCCAGTGAACCAGTATCTTAAACAACAAACATTTTCTTTACACTTGAAAAAAGTCAATCACTTGATTAAAATAGCATAATGGTTAAATAAAATATACTGTATTTCCACAACTATGGTATACATTGTACAGTTTATAGGATATATAGGATATATAGATGTACAGATGTATTAAAAAAAAAAGCTTACAGATATCTTTTGTTATACTCTTTGTTTTTAAACATATGATAGAGACTGTAGCTTTCGGAAGTTAGGGTCACATTACAACAAGTGTGTGTGTGTGTCTGTGTGAGGTTTTTTTTTTACACAGATTTAATTCCATAGGTGGCACAGCATGCCTCCTCCTGGTTTCAACAGCTAGGAGGACATTAGATATGTAACAGGTGCTTCCCTGCAGCTGTACAACCTCAGGGAGGTGTGGGAGGGAAAGGCGACACTGATCTACCATGTGCTCATACTGTACGCAGTGTGATCACAAAAGTCACCCAGCTTTGCACAGCTGTTTTTAAACAGAGCTGAGTAAAACGTGAAAAGCAGCTAACCATGAGATTTGAATTAAACTGTTGGGACACTGCTGAGCTTAATCACAGTCATAAGCCAATAATAGAGCTGCTCGGTTATGGTAAAATGGTGATTTTTTTTTTTTGGGTGAATACTGAGAACACAATTTCTTACTAAATTTGGAAAAATGGGGAAAAAATGTCTTCTTAAAAGTGCATTTCCTTGAACTTTTAATACAGTTTATTTTATACAATTAAATTAATATCATTCATAGAAAATAACAAGTAATGTAACAAGATAGTGGGGAACACAGGGGTCATCTGGGAAAAAAAAGAAAAACACACAAAGGGGTGTTTTTAGACAGTCAGAGGTAACAATCATCGTGCTAGAAAATTAAGACTACCGAGGACTCAGCCGGGGGTATATCCTTGCAGGAAGTTTTTCAAATCTATCTTTGGTCTGGTGATAAGAACAGGAAAAGCATTAACTTTCAAAAGTCTCCCAAGTTTCCAAGTATCCCTTATCAATAGAGCTCATTTTGTAATTACAGAGTAAATGTGGGGAACATTTTTTGTTTTGTTTGTTTTGTTGTTTTGGTTTTGCTTTAAGCCTAGGTCTTAAAGTTAAAGTGTTAAAAGACTTGATTCTCTGTGTGGGGGGTCCCAGTAAACTCATATCACACCCTAATCTTATCTGAGGCTTGAGATGGAAGCTGCGAGTGTGTGTTCCTAAAGCGATGCCTGAACAGGCCATTTGTGCATGCAGGCATGTTGAGAGAGGGGAAGAGCCTTCATTAAGGCACCTTTTGGAGGTAATCTAGGAAACAGCTGCTGTCTCCCATCTGCAGGACCCCCACTAGTGAACAGAGAGGGTGGGCAGGACTGTTGAAGATGGTGACTGGGAGTAATCTCGAAGAGTTTGAGGTGCTGAGCAGAAGAGGAAGACGAGATATGATCAGGAAGACATAAAAAGAAGCTCTGAGCTGCATTTTCAGCTAAAGAGCTATCTTTTTAGTGTCTAATGCCAACCAAGTTTACAGCTTACACAAAACATAACAAATGGTGTAAAATATGATACTTGCTTGCCTCACTATCACTTCTGCCTAACACAAAAGCGTAACGTAAATTTTGCAATATCCTGAGGACACACATTTGATACACTGTAGCAGTGATCTTAAAAGAATTCTGATGCGTTTTTGGCATAATGTCAACTTCTGTGTGAATCCTAGCTGAAGAAAGAAGGAGCAAACTAAAGGTTTTGGAGTCTGCATATAATGCAAGATATTCAAATCTTGATTTTCTCCGCAGTGTTCATTTCAAGAAGAGGAGAAGACAAGGCAAAGACGAATGGAAACGAAGCTCAGTGTGTGTGTGTGTGTGTGTGTGTGTGTTCTAACAAAGCTGGTGGGCTGAAGACGAATCTTGTGGAGACGAACAAAAACCAGAGTCACAGCTTTGACATCAATTAAGAGAAAAATCTCCCTCCATCCACAAACTGCATAGATGTCAGGCTGTTTGTGAGCTGCCGTGCAGCCTAGAACAAATCATGTGTGCACACAACACACAAACTTAGTCCATGACCTCAGTGTAGTGAATGAGGTCATATTCAGTTAGTAAAGAAGCATGTCTTTCTCTGTCTGTACTTATTTATATCTTGAACTCTCACCCAATCTGCTTCTGTCTACAGTCTACATGGTGACGAGGACAAAGACATGGTTTCTCTATAGTTTTAGCAAATGTGACTCAAACAGAAACACTGAACTCTTGTTAGAGACTATGTTCGAGACAAGATGCATTCAGTGCTATATTGAGTATTTATTGATGATGATGATGTATGTGAGATTGAGTCAAGATAAACTGAAGTGGCTGTGTACTGAGTATTGAATGAACATGTCCCCCAGTGCCGCGGTGTGGTTCACTGATGTATTTTTTAAAAGTAAATTATTTTGTATGGAAAAGAGGAATGAACTGTCTCCCTTTTTTGTACGGATTCACAAATCAAATAGGATTTGGACTGGATAATGGTCTGACCTTGACTTAAAAAGCTCGGGGCTCATCTATCCAGTGCAGTTCCATGTTGTTCTGGGTTTACTGCACCAAGCGTTGGCAGGAGTGCACAGGTTGCTATGCTAACATAGCATGGAGGAAGCAGTTTACTTCCCTGTTGGCTTCTCTCTCTCTCTGATTCTTATTCTTGTTATGTTCGGTGCAACAGCTGTTGGAAAACCTTTATTGCCCTTACAATGGGTTGTTGTCAACTCAATTAATATTATTTTACATCACTTGTCAGCTCAACTCCACATGCAATTCGCCTGTCACGGGTTGTGCACTCACAGCGAGACTGAGCAGAAAGGAGAAACTAGTGTGACTGCGAAAGACAACGTGATGCAGTAAAGAATCTCACACCGATCTGAAATTAGACTAATCCAAGTAAATTATGTGACAGATTTTTTTTAAATTTATTTTATTATCATTTATTAATGTACTAATAAATTCTTGGGTCTATTTATCTGTTATGAAAGCAATGTTGCCTGATGCTGCCTTGCACATTTCTCACAATGTGGAATGCAGCTCATTGATTACTGATTGATTATTTTAACACTGATATCAGATCTTTACTTGGTATCGGCAGACACGTGAAGCCGAGGTATCTGTATCATACTGAAACTGATACACCCCCACTTTACTGCAATCTTGACAAACCGACAGCTGAAGAAAACGACAAGGGCACCATCCAGTCCTCAAAACTTTTTCGGATGTTTCTGCAGCCCACAGACAAAAGCCATCTCGAAACCATATGTTTGTGTGCGCTCTACACTCTGCAGTTAACCCATTAGACACGCTGAAAATATGGCTGCACTAATGTCCCCTTGTGCCCCCAGTAAAGACTGAAACCATACAGAAACTGGCACCAGACAAATGTCTTCTTTTTGTCTGAAAAGAGTATCCCATGATGTCTCAGTTCCCCAGATAATACATAAGAATGAGTGGCTTATTTCTAGTGCCTAGCTAAAACCACATCTGGGGATGGAAAGAGGCCGTTCATGACAACAATCCATTGGTGCCATAATCATTTCACACTAATGTCTTCTACCAAATTTGACAGAATGTCATTAATGTCCCTGTGGACATTTTCTCTATGTCACAGCAAGAAAGGATGAAGAATTAAGTTACTATGGATCCGTACGTGTGTGTGTCCTTCAGAATGTCTTTGTGTCCCTGCCCCCCTACCCTGGCTGTGCTCAGACAGTGAGTCTCCAGCCCTGCTTATCTTTCTGTCCTCTACAGCAGACCCCCGCTGAGACAGAGAACTAGAGTTTATTACAGTCTCCAATAATCTGCAACCCCCAAGGAACTGAGATTCATACTACATGGCCTAAAAAAAAAGA
>VUQI01063158.1:0-18622 GCA_015106735.1 Paratilapia polleni | reverse complement strand
TTACACAAAGTGGGCAGAACAGAGGAAGGGGGGTGGGATGGGGGGACTTCTCTGTTGTCACTTCAGTCATTGGAGGCAAATGACAGAGCAGTGGTTTTTACAGTGGGGTGTAATGACCATGAGATGAGGTCATTACACAGTCATTATTCAGTAGGCCTACCACAGATTTACAAAAGTTGCCGGAGGGAAGTAATGGTTATATTAAAAGGTAATTAATTCTAAAATAAGGTCGCTGTGGAAGCATTATTTCTTTTCCCTGAATTAGCTTACAAAACTTTCCAGTGGGGATGACATAGTTACACCACAAATTGATACCAGTTCTGTCCCAAAAAGTCACTAAACTCATTAGGATGCACACATTGCACAACCCTGTGGTAACATGAAAGAGATTCCACCAAGCACTGAATAGTTTTTAGGCAAAATAAAGCCACTTTGCATTAAGACTATCTATCTCTTCTCCCATAGGAAAAGAGGTAGAGCTCCTAATCTGAACAAATGGGAAAAAATATTTATTTGAGGAATAAAGATGTGTTAAATTCATACGTTTGGACTGATGGGAGAAGAAAACCAGCTTTCCTCCCTTTACAGTGATTCTGTTTTGTTACAAATGTGTGAAAAGACAAGAAAAAAAAAGTCACTCTTTCAGCAACATCACAATCACATTTTCAGTTGCGATGTTCCCCGCGTTGCTATGTGGTCCCAAATTGGAAGCAAATCCCTTTTTTTTTTTCTTTTTTTTTGTGGCAGTTGCAACTCAAGACTTATTGCGAATTTTGTGTGACTTTTATTTCAGTTCAGCCTGACATTCATTATGTTTCTGCACTTATGCCTGAGTGCAGAGAGAGTTGGCGCCAGTAGCAGGAGAAAAGAAGGAAGACTAGCTCTGAAGGAGATGTTCAGAGTGCAGCGAGTTGATGCAGAACGTGGCTTCAATGTCGATGAAAAGTTGTGACAAGCTTACAGTAAGCCTCTAAAAAACAGTCGTGAAAAAAAGCAATCCAATTTAGGTCTGCAGCATGACTGTAACCATTGGGCAATATTGATTTATTGTCATCTGTTGTGGTACTCAATATTTTATGGTAAATAAGTTGGAGTATTTCTTATTTGGGTGACAAAGCACATTTTATTACTGCGTGACTGCATATTTATAATACTAAGATTTCATTTTAAACGTACTGCATAGCACGCGCATATGTCCACAGTCTTCATATTCATGTCCCTCTTCTTTCACTGGTAGGGAGGCTTTAGACTCCACTTTCTAATTATGAGGCAGCTTTAGCTGGGATGTGAGCTCCCGCCTTCCTAAACAGGACATCATCATTCAGCACACGCCTCCCCTCCACTCTCCTGCGGCGTATCCATCAGAGTATTACATTTCATCCCAATAAAAGTGGTCTGCAATGTCACTTATTCTTGATTTGATGCAGAGCATTTTAATGAACAATGCTTTGGACAAATGACCGAGGCTTTCCTAAGAACAGCCAAAAAGACACTGAACAATTCACTGATTCATTGTCTTTGTAGATAATAGATATATACCTTGAGATTATATCCCTGCATATAAGATTCTATAAGAGTATTAACATACAAGAGACACAAATACTACTAAGTGTAGTACAATTACAGATTATCACCTTCTTTATGGAATCTACTTCCTTCAGAATTGTCGGAAAGACTTTAAACTGAAGGGTGATGCTGCCACTCGGCTATTAACGAAGGATCTAAGCATCTTTTTTTCTTAGATGTGTGGAGGGTGTATCCTCTGCCAAGGCCAATTCGCTATTTAGCACTTTTAAAGAAAATAATGCAGATTCGCAGCCAAATTTAATGGATTCTCCCTGTGCTTATCCTTCACCGAGTTTCATAAAATTCGGCTGTGTAGCTTTTGTGTAATCTTTTTGACAGACAGCAAAAGAGCAATGATCACATACTGTTACTAAGTTACTAAGTAACCACAACCTCCTGAGATTAATAAAAGTGATACACATAAATAGGCTATATTCTTATTACAGCAAACCAACAGAGGCCCGAGTTATGGGTTCAACGTATTTCCCCTTTGTGCAATATATACCACCAACTGTGGTGACAAAGCAGGATCGAGACCTGGACGTGGTGAACTCTGGGTGGCTGGCCTGGCTGCAGCATGAACGGATGGCAGCTCTGGCCCCTTTTACTTCCCATCCTGTCTCTGGGTGAAGAGATGGAGACATTTAATTATAACCTGTGATTAATGCGTCCGCAGTGGGCCAGGAGGCTGTCTCCACAGCAGCGAGGGATTTCATTCAGGTCTCAGACTTGCCTCACAAACACACACACACATGGAGAATGACTTTGTATGGTCTAGTAAGCACTGTTTTTACAGTCTTCTCAGAGAACCTTATCATTGAAAGTGTCAAAAAGTCGCACCAGCGCTCCTCTCACTTTCATATTCTCTCACTCATTCTAAGACGCCACTGGTATCTGACACCTTTTGGCCTGTGCAACATATGGCGTGACAGTGTGTGTGCATGTGTGTGTGTGTGTGTGTGTGTGGTGCAGGGAGAACAGCTGTGTTTTTTTGTTTTGTTTTGGGTTTTTTTTTCTTTACTTTTTTAAACTGTGTATTATTTGCATGTGTATATGTGAATATGTGTGTGTGAGAGTATCAAAGACATGACCTTCCCTTTCTACCACTTTCTTATATTAACAGTCTTAATCCCACATGATGTGATTCATTTCTTAAGCATCTTACTTTCTCTCTCACATATTGAGTACATTCAAGTTAATATACAGCTGTAATAAGTGGAAACAGAGGTGCATGGAATACATACTTGTTTTTGTCATTTTTATGCCCCTACTTTTTATGAGATTAGAAAGGTAAGTATTACTACATAACTCTGCAGGCCAAGTTCTTAAAGTAACTTCCGTCATCCCAGAAAGCCATTTTCCATTCATTTCATAAGACTGTGAAAATAAGCTTCCAGAGGCATTAAGCTTGTTTGGCATATGACTATGATCATTTTGTTGTGGTTACTTTTTCCACAAGGTACATTCGCACTTAATAGCTAAAAGGCACTCTTAAGAATTCTTATTTTTAGCGCACTAGTTAGAAAGCATTACACTTTAGAACTACCACATGTTGACAGGAGACTGAACGTAGAGCAAAATAAAACAAGTTTAGCTGTGGGTGTATTATTAAGTGTTCAGTATAGACAGCCCTTAAAAGAGTCTCTTGTATGACTCCAGCAGGGAAAGTGTGGCAATTATTTGCAAAGTAAGTACATTATTTCCATTACTTCATATGATTCTGCATGTTGACTTTCATTTTGTTCTGACTGAAATGAGCACATGAATTTGGTTGTCTTGTTCTGTGCAGTCAGTCCTGGCATTTGATAGAATTTGAGTAAAACAAAACGCTTGGCTAAATATGTGTTCCCAATCTGAATCCTTAAAGAGCCCTTTATAAGTGTAATATTTCAACAGTTCTAAGATCCTGCAGAACATAAAAAATTCCAACTTTGCACACACACCAATAGCAGCAACACACACACGAAACAAAACAAAAAAAAATATTGCACCAGACAGCAACTGCAGGAAAAAAAAGGCGAAATAATAGGTGAAAATTCAATTAAAAACCTTATATAGTCACAGATAATTACAAATGATTAATTAATATTTTTCCTATATTTTGAATGTGAAAGGAGTGAATCACTGATTCAGACCCACAAAGAATAAGCACCATCTCCACTGAGTTCTTAAGCCCCTTTTAGCTCATTGTTTTTTTACAGCATATGTTCTGTTAGGTTGACCCTCAGTAGCCTTAGCCTTGTTTTTCATTTGCATTCATTTTCATTTGGTAGAACCAAACAGGTAGCAAAGCCAACTAGATGGTCAAAAAAGTGCAACATTCTTCTTCCTCTTCTTCTTCATCTTCTCCTTTTGGCTGCTACCTTTAGGGGTCGCTACAGTGGATCATCTGCCTCCATCTCACCCTCTCCCTAGCATCTTCCTCTGTCACACCAACCCCCTGCATGTCCTCCTTCACTACATCCATAAGGTTTCTCAAGGGTCTTCCTCTTTGCAACATGTAGCAACTAAGACGCCACATATTCATATATAGACAAAAGAGGACACAACTCCAAATAAATGCCAGTGTTTCTCTGTAACTGCATGACATGTTAGCAGTGACCCTCATTTCGTCTGACTGTAATTTTTCTGAACCAAGAGGCCAAAAACAGGAATGCAGCTCCACGCTATAGCTTTTAGCAAAGTTAAACATGTTCAACCACCGGAATGGTCCTTTAAAAATTAGAACGCTGATGGAGGATTTTTTGCTACTTCCTGTCTCCCTCTCTCCTTTCTGTTTCTTTTGGCCATGATGTAACCAAAGACACCCTTATTAAATTTAGCAGGGGAACCCGACCACACCACAGTCCTCATGGACAGGATTGGCTGCTGCGCCACCACATAAACTTACACACACACATATAGTGCATCCTGCTGTGGTGTGGTTTGGAGCACAGCAGCCTGTTCTGTGGCCCATCTAACTACAGGGCTTTTCTCTGAGAGGTTTATTTTCGTGGATGCTCTGCTCTCTCCGTGTTCTCCTCGCACAATGGGCTCATTTACATGTGGTCAAAATCAAACATACACGCTGACATGGCTTTCACCTCGGTTCATTGTTTGATTTCACTGAGATTTTTTTTTGACAGTAGGCTAGCCCTAAGTCACAATGAGAAGGGCATTTATTCTTAAAGGAAAGCTGGTGGTATTTTAGATCCAATCAAAACATGTCCTGTTTGTCATACAGAAGAATACTGGTTATTAGAACCTGATATCTTAAATGTCACATGACTAACGTGAATTGGAAGACATAAATGCCTAATATCATTGCTACTCTTTTATTCTTGATAATTGCTTTGAATCCTGACTTTTCTAAACCAAAACTTAAAAAAAATTTTTTTTAAACTAAACAGCTGTCCTCGTCAGCAAATATTCCCCAAAGAACTCATGTATAAATTGCTTTTAAGGGTTTTTGATTGTTTCCCCAAGAGTCAGATGTCAGTGGAACCAAGCTAAAACCTCTGGCGCTGAAGGTGAAGCTGCCAAAAATGGAATTTCCTCAAATAACCACTTGAGGCGAGTTCCAAAAGACACTTAACCAACCAAACGTATACAGCAAATTTTTCCAGCCATGACAACTGTAGGGTGTGTGATTTTTTTCCTCCCGTGATTCCATTTAAAATGTATTAAGGCCCAAAATAATGCATTATTTGAATGACAGACGAGCTGACACAGGCGGCCGTAGCTGCTAGCTATCTGCTAGGCTACACTTCCACTAGACTTCTCGACTGCCTTTTGGAGCTTTTTAATGTAATTATCTAACAAATAACATATCTTGATATGTGCGTATATTCCTAATAATTGTACTGACGACCTGTCAAAGAAGTCAGCAAAATTCTCGTTTTTTTTATTTGTATGTTCGGCTACTTAGCTCGCTAACGTTAAAACTTAGCACTCCGCACCTGTTGTCCAAATGTGGTCACTTTTGGCTCCAAATAATCAAGCTAGTGACAGCAATAATGCTAACACCGAGGCTTAAAAATGGGTGATGTCATGGTGGCTCCTATGTCAATTATTTATATACAGTCTGTGATGGGAACGCGTGTATTTTCACCAGAGGAGAAAATATTTTCTTCATCTCTGCAAGAGAATTGATGGTAGGATGATAATTACATCATTTTGTTTGGAAATTTTGCAGCTAGAATTGCTGGTGTGGCTCAGCTCTTGAGGGACAGGCTGTGTGGATGGTTGGGTGACACCTACTGTGATTTACTGGCAAACACTGTGTGCAGCATGTTAAACCTGGATCACAGTCAGTCACTTAGCTAAGGGATTATTTTCACCTGTTTAAACACCCAGTCGCTCTTACGTGGGTTTGGCGGGTTTTTAATTAAGTTTTATACAAACAACTGCATGAAAAATGTTTTACCAGAGTCAGATTTCTGTTGATATCTTTTAACACGAGTGATCCACCGTGAACATCAGCAGTTGATGCAAGAGAGATTTAGACATGACTGTACATAATTAGCACTTACAGTACATAAGCAAACACACACTTGTCCCTGCAGGTGTGCATAATGTGAATGAATCCATGCGGTCACACACGTAAACACATGCACATTCTTCCAAAGTACACATAGTGAAAACCCACCTATACAGACTCACACACCTGGACTGTTGGCACCACATCTTAAAACCTCATTTGAAAGCCATCAGATCTTCTATGACTCACAGTGCCGGGGGCACAGCTGCTACCAAAGAGGCCCCAGCTCTGAGGCTCTGTACCCAGAGGGAGCACGGCTAGATCTGGGTTGAGGAGAGGTGAAACCTGTGCAGCCCTGAATGAGGCAGGGCTTTCTGTTAAAGCCACTAAAATGGAAACAGAGGCCAAGAGCTTTGATATGGCTTTGTGGGCAGAATTATCTCTGAGGGCAAGATTAAGATTTTAAAAAAGGATAAATTGCTGCTAATCATCTTGTGCCTCCTTAAAGTGTCATGCTGCATGCATACATGGATCTCATGCTGAATGATAAATCTTAAGTGGTCCTGTAGGGAAACTGGATACCAATTAGAGATGAAGTTGGAGGAGGAGGAGGTAATAATTTGTATGATATGTGATCTCAGTGCCATAGGATTTGGTTGAAATTTGAAACTTAACAATTCTTTTTTTTTTTATAATGGCTAGGGTAACCAACTTTTTAAACTTACATCAGAATTGATCAAATTTTTTGGGGGTCAGGGACCCCTCATAATCCTGACACCGATTACTAATGTTAGTACTCTTAGATGCCATTGGAACTATTTATATTTTAAAACAACACAAATACTTCAAAAGCATGTGATGTGGTGTTTCATAATCATATCAGAGTTTCTATTGTCCCAAAGATAACTAGGTGGGACTAATGAACACTGTACTTATTTCTGTTGTTTCAGCAGGACTCTGTGTGTGTGTATGACATCATCATGCCACTGCATGTAGTGAGGGATAATAAAAAAGCATCAACGTGACCCATGTCCACCTAGGGTGATTATATTGTAATAAGTATGATCAAGAAAGACAGGAGGAAGGTGAGTAAAAGCAACGACTGACTGACATATATTTGTCACCTTTAGTCTGCAGTCATCCATTCATGCTGGTCTGTCATGTGGGTTTGCAGTTTCAGAGCTTATAGACTTTAGCTAAAATATAAAATAAGATACTTTATTAATCACAGCTTTGTAAAATTCTTTTGTTTCAGCAGTATACTTACAGTAAATCATGCATCTTATGTCCGACTATGTAGTTCAGTGTTTATTACTTTCTGATTGAATTAACAGAGTGATTATTTAGTAGTTATTATAGTTATTATTTTTTAATGTACATTAACTTAGTTTACTGTGGAGGAGGAAGATGAAAACTAAGTCATATCAACCGAAAATATCTGAACTGACTTTGTAAGCACTTTAATCCAAAGGTGTATGTAATATTTAAATTATGCAGTGAAGAAATTTATGCTATATTAGCTCTGTTCAGATCAAAAGAGGTATCTCTGTTATAGCAGTGTTTTTATAGTTGCTTGTGGTTTACAGCTACATTATAGGAAGGCATTGTGTTTTCTATTGGAACGTGTATTGTGGAGCAGCTTGGTGTTGTTGTTTGTTCGCTGCTGGCTGGATGGCCTGTGGAGGACTGCTGTACAAATCCAACTCTGACTGAATGCGTCACAGCTGCAACCACAAGGAATGGGACCAAATATTGACATCCAGCTCTGAAAGCCAGAACTGCTATAAAGCTTGCATGTTTACCATAGAGCCACTGACGATTTAGTGTTCCTGCATTCACTGGGATCCACCCAGGGGAGCTGCTCACCCTGCCTACCCTGCAGCTTCAGCTGCATTTCAGCATGGATCACAGTTCATCCCCTCAGCACCGAGGACCTCAGCAAACCTTTCAATGAGCTATTTTACAACATGAATATTGACCAGACAGTTAGTGAACATTCAGCAATATGTTTGTATGATTTGATGTAGCCAGTTCTTACTTCAGACATAGAAAGTGTTAAAACCTAAAGGTACTTTGTAATGAACAAGACAGGAATGTAGAGAACAAGACAAGAACATGACCAAAGTTGATTGTATTTGTGAAATTTGAGTGTTTTAAAAGGGTTCCTTAAGGTTCAGTATGTACAAATTTGCCTGCTTTATTCTCTGAACATGAAAAACAAACACATACTTGAGCTGTCACTGATGTATATGTGATAGTAATATGTCCAGAAACATAATATTGTGCCGACAAAGAAGCAGGAGAGAAAGACTGATACTAAGAAAACATGAAACAGAAAAAAAATGTAGGTTTGTTTCAAAATGTTCCAAAACTGGTCCAAGGTTTCATGAGAAAGCGACGTTGCTGGATTCATTTCGGAGGTGTGGGGTCCAAAAACCATCAAATATAAAGTTGCTATTTGGAGAGGCCAGAACCAGGGAACTGCTGATCTTGCAGCTGAAAGATACATGATCTAGCGCATAAGCCAGAGCTGCCACTCAATGGGTGCTTAAGCTCTTCAAAATGGGCAAAAAATAACATTGCATGACACGCAAAAACGCAGTGATACGACATGCTATGATTTAAAATTCATGCTTTGTACATGTCAGCTATGCAGAAACATGTCAGCCATTAATTCAAAGATTTGAAATAGCATCAGCATACCAGCCTTCCTCTCTAATAAGGATCGATGAATCAGGTATTGTATTTTGCAATCAGCTCTATTTTGAAAAAAAAAAAAAAAAGATCTCAAAATCTTCCTGTTTGATGTTTGCCTGCTTTATCTTAAGAAAGATTAGAGAGAAATAATTTAAACAGGGATAAAGTCATGTATAAGGCATTGGTGGATAGGGGGGCCATTTGCTCTCCGTTCTTCTGGAACGCGTGTCACAAAGGTAATGCACTGTTCGTTACACCATAAGGATACACATACTCTGGTAAGTAACACTTAATATAAATGTAAAGTTTGTTTACAAAAAATAGCAGCTTTAAAGGGTAACTGTTATGTACTATGCCTTTTTATTGGCTATATATAAAGTATTACAGTTGTAAATACTCATTAAAAATGGCCAAAGTTTTAAGTTATGAGGTCAGTGTATGTGCAAGTAATCCCAAAAGCTCAGGCTTCAGACTCCTCCAAATGCTCCGTTTCAGACAGTTATTTATAGTCTTGGCACGTATGACGTCAAACAGAGCAGATTTTGTTAATACGTTCATCTCAGGCACACATGTCTGGCTGTGTGTGCCTTAAGTCCCACCCACCTGCTGTTCAAACCTTCTGTTTACAAGGGATAGCCAATCAGAGGAAAGCTGGCTTAAAGGGAAAGGACGCTTCAGACTGTGGAAGAATTGTAGAGCTTCACCAACACCAAGTGTAACGTAAATACAGATTATTTGTAATTGTAATTTGTGCACAGCTACTCTTCTCTACCAGAATAAATATGCAGTGTTTGAAATAAGAAATAATAGGTCCCATTTAAACCTTTGTGTTCTTCCCTTTCTGGGAGCTTAACTGCCATCAACTCATGATAAGTGTGATTAAATTAATGGAGTAATTAAAACAAATGTGGCCGGCTACTCTGATTGCTCTTAGCTTTGTGAATCTAAGTCTTTTTCAGAATCCGATAAAGTCCTAAACATTTTGGATGTCTCCTTCCTCTCTGGTGGTAAGACCAGAGCCAAGGTTGCTGAACCCTCACAGATCTTCTTTGCGTTTAAAACTCAGTCCCTTATGTGCAGAGATGCACTTCAGTTTATGTTGAAATCACTCACAAATTGATGTACACTTGATTCGAGCCCCATTTTTCCTTCTGTTTGAAATTCCCTGACATCGCTGATAACAAAGCTCTCAGAGAATCGCCCCTTTTGCTTTTCGACAAAATGATAGGTCACAAGCTTAACAGCGTGCAATTATGTGACAATTTCCCTCATCCACATGTTCCATCACAAACACAAAGCTGGCCGTCTGTGAAGTGCCCAGGAGTTCACTATAAATAGGGCGTCTTTTCTATCGGCCGGTCCACCGCCGCCTTCTCTTTGTGCTCCTCAGAATGGAACTTGTAATTGTGTGCCGCTTCTTTCTGAGGCAACAGCACTTTCCCCACAACAGCTGGGGAATGACAGTACACACAAAGATCACACACAATCAAAACCACACAAGTACTGTCTACACCAGCATATATGTATATACGTATGTGTGCAGGCATGTGTGTGTACATAGAGAATCCCAATTTACTGCTTACAAAAGCTCTGAATCCTCTGGGGGCTTATAAAGGCCTGTTGGGTTTTTGTCTGGCTTCTTCAGAATATTTTCTACCCACTTGGATTTTCTTTTAACTTTCAAAATAACAGATTGCGGTGCATGCAGGCTTCCATGCAAGCTTCTTTTCTTTAGGCGATATGGGCAGAAGGTGGGGCCTGCAGCTGTGTCAATAGGCTACCGAGCCATCGTAAAGCAACCTCAAAACCCTGCAAACTGCCTTTTATGTTGGCCTCCTGGCTAAACGACAGGCCTGTTTACATTTTGTTCTTTGTTAAATGTCTGACACCTGCGCATGGGGGAGGGAGGGGCGTGTACAGCTTAGTGTGAAGGTGAGTACACGTACCTGTTGAGTGATGAGCAGCACCTGTTGTGTAAATGGACCCCGTGAACTTGGAAAAGTCTTATATCTCTGGCACAATTAGTGAAACGTTTAATTTTAAATGTGTGTGTGTTTTTTTTTGTTTTTTTTAATTACAGTTAAAGATGTCCCTACGAAACATGTCACATGCAGGTAAAAGTTACTGTTTTGAAAAGAAGACAGTTCTAAGGACCGAGTCAATGAATGTGCGTGAGCGTGTCTGTGCAAAATGGGCAGATTGTGGGTTGCAGTTTTCTCGAGAACTGCTCGTTCACAACAACGGTGACTGACTCAAAAAAACAACAAAAAACAAAACAACAAACAAAAACAAGCTTTAAAGGTTAAGGCGTGGTTTTAGAGCTAAAGTTAGAATTAGGTTTAGGTTAGGTTATGGTAAGGGAAGGGTTTGACACTTTTAGGGGTAAGACACTGATGTCAATAAATGTCCTCACAAATAGTCACAAAAACATGCCTGTGTGTGCATGCTGTACAGACACACAGAGACACGCCCACCCATGCACACAGAGTGGAGCAGGCAGCAGTCACTCTATAAGGGAAACACTGGTGAAAGAGAACAAGCCAAAATGTGAGAACCTCTAATCCTAATCTAGACATCTAATCATACTGCACTTACTTGGGTCCCCACCAATACACCCACTAAGTATAGAATGGAAGGGATGGATAGAAATTTCTTGAGTTATTTGGTAGGTGATAGTATCCCAGCTGCTTGCTGAACTAAAGTGAGACCTACAAAGACCGTGCGAGGAGGATGAAGGGTTCAGACTTGCATAAATTATCCATCCATCCATCCATCCATCCATCCATCCATCCATCCATCCATCCATCCATTTTCTTCTGCTTATCCTATTCAGGGTTGTGGGTGGGGGCTGGAGCCTATCCCAGCTACCATAGGGCGAGAGGTGGGGTACACCCTGGACAGGTTGCCAGTCTGTCGCAGGGCTAACACAGAGAGACAGACAACCATTCACGCTCACATTCACACCTACGGCCAATTTAGAATCACCAATTAACCTAATCCCACTGACTGCATGTCCTTGGACTTTGGGAGGAAGCCGGAGTACCCGGAGAGAACCCACGCAAACACGGGGAGAACATGCAAACTCCACACAGAAAGGCCCTGGCCAGATGGTGGATTTGAACTCAGGAACTTCTTGCTGGGAGGCAACAGTGCTAACCACCACGCCACCGTGCTGCCTACTCTGATACCCCTAAATAAAATCCAGTGCAACCAATTGCCTTCAGAAGTCACCTAATAAGTAAATAAATAGAGTCCACCTGTGTGTGCTTTATTCTCAGTATAAATACAGCTGTTCTGTGAAGGCCTCAGAGGTTCCTTAGAGAACATTAGTGAACAAACAGCATCATGAAGATTGCAGTAAAAGGTGGTTTGAAAAAGTATTGACTCAGGGGGGCCGAATACTAATGTATGCCACATTTTTCAGACTTTTATTTGCTAAACATTTTGAACACCATGTATCATTTTCCATCCACTTCACAATTATATGCTTCTTTGTGTTGACCTATCACATAAAATCCCAATAAAATACATTTAAGTTTGTGGTTGTAATGTGACAAATTGTGGAAAAGTTCAAGGGGTATGAATACTTTTGCCAGGCACTGTAAATGTGATAACAGCTGTAATAGCTGGCCATTGTGAGTGACTAGTCCCATAAAGATAGAAAAAAATGTTCATACTATGCAAGTCATATATTGTGACTTTGCAGTTTTGTTTGACATTTTGTACTTTTCTATTTCTTTCTTTTTTTGTGTGACTTTTTGCACACTAGCTTCTGCTCGTCCATTGTCTGTCACCTTCCACCGAGGTAAAATTTTCTCCTTTAAAGTGCTTTTCAACTTTAAGCTTTCAAAATTCTTTGCAGCTGCAATCATAAAAATATCACAAATTCTTAATGGAATAAAAGTCTTACATAATGTTTTTATGAAGTATAGCACCTAAAAGGTGTAGAACATCTTAATGATATATTACTGAGTCTGGGCATTGGGGTTTGAGCATGTGTTGACTAGTGGCTGTGACAGCCCTCACCACCATTTTTCCCATAATTTCTACTCAACAGGCTAAGGGCAGAATTATCATAATGTCAGGTTAATGCCTTCACCATTGATCCCTTATGTCATTTATTTTGTGTATTTTTTTTAGGTGGTCATTTATTGTTGTTTGTTGTTGTTTTTAATAAAAGGAGGGGGTATCACAGAAAGGAACCTGCAGAGAATGTTAGAGGGGTCAGGGGCTCAAGAGTTTCACTGCTCAGCCCGCTCCAGCCGGGACTCTGCAATGAAGTTCAGGTATGTTTATATCTAACCTCAGGTGAGAGGTTGGATATGTCCCTTTAGGAGACAAACGTATGCCTATGAGGCAAGACCAATAGTATTGTTATATTCTAGTAACAACATGATAACCTGCTGGCAATAAAATGGTAATATCTGTTCATTGAAATTTTTATATAATGACTTGTGTAACCTCATAATAGTAAGGTAATACTGGTTGATACTTTAACATATTAGGATACTATTACCATATTATAAGGCTGGAATTAATCCTGCATTAAGTCCCCAGCATTCTTCTTTGTTTGAAGGTAACAATGTAAATATTATGTTTAAGGTTGTGCCTTATTACCTGGAAACATATGTGGTAGTTTCTGTATAATAACCTGGAATCTTGGCTGTAAAATGCAC
The DNA here is from genome assembly GCA_015106735.1 of Paratilapia polleni. Classification (NCBI taxonomy): domain Eukaryota; kingdom Metazoa; phylum Chordata; class Actinopteri; order Cichliformes; family Cichlidae; genus Paratilapia; species Paratilapia polleni. The sequence continues at coordinate 5,224 of VUQI01063158.1, read as the reverse complement.
AACTACCTGTTTCTCTCTAATTCCATGTTAATAACCTATTAAAGCAAACCTCAAGAACTGTGATGATTACCTGGAAACGTGTGGTAGTTTCTATGTGATAACCTGGAATTAGGGCTGCAAAATGCAAAACTACGTTTCTACTGCATTCCATAGTAATATCCCCTACAACTGAAAACCTAAGACCAGAAAAAAACAACAAATTATAGTTCACAAAAGATTTATTGATGAGCAAATACATGATGTGCTATGGCTCCATGCTCTGATTACGCCATAAGACCTATGAAGGGAAACAAAAGCAACAAATTACCATACATTAACATCCTGACTATATGGCAGTTCATCTTAGGTGCCTTTAGTAATAAAACATTTTCTCTAAAAATGAATTAAAGTTTACATTAATATTAACATTCAGTGTTTAACACTATTTTAGTTAACTTACTTAGCTAGAAATGATAAAACAAATATCGCTAATATATAGTTGCCTTTACAGCAAAATAATCAGGACATAATCACATATGAAATGTAGCTTTAACTCACTGAATTTAAGGATGTTTGAACTTATATATAATTTATTTCCAGCAAAACACACTGAACAGTAATAGAGTACAAGATTAATTCAACCACTGACTGCTAAACCACGTTAGGCTAGACTGCTGTGCTACCAGTTTTGCTAGCTTACAGTCTCTCTTAAAAGTACAGATAATCTTTGATAAATCTTAATAATGTTACTCAGTACTGTTCACAACATGCAACAAAATAATAACCAACCTTGGGCGCACATGAGCCATGTGCATTTTCCTTTGTTTTGAAGATCTCTTTTCATGGAGTCATCTATTCTTCCTTCAAACCTCACTACTATGGCAATAGAAGCATCAGACTTCACAACAAACTAAAAATATTAGATACTATAGCAGAAAATACGCATTTAACAATGTAATCTTGAGATATTATGTAAATGACCATTACTGTGGACCACCATGCTTAAACAGTTCTTTAAACAATTTCTTAGTTTTAATGTTTCATTTAAGTTTTGTGAAGTCTGATGCTTTTATTTTGAGAGAAAAAAGTGGTAGTAGAAAAAAGAGACTCCATTAGGAGGAGGGAAGGACAATGAGTAGAAAAAATATCTTCTAAACTAAGGACAATTAGATAGCTTTGGTATTATTAGCACAAGGCTAATGGGGCCCAAGGTTGGTTATTATTTTGTTTCATATTGTGAACAGTACTGACTAACATTATTAAAATTTCTCATAGATTTTCTGTATTTTTAAGTGAGACTGTGTAAGCTAGCAAAACCACTAGCACAGCACGTCTATCTAGCCTAACATGTAGTTAACATTCTGCTATAAAGCTATGTTTCACATGTGATGTCCTGATTAATTTCCTATAAGTGCAACTGTGTTATCATTTCTTGTTAGTTAAGTTAACTAAAATAGTGTTAAACACTGAATATTTAGATAGAAACAGGTAGTTTTGCATTTTGCAGCCCTGATTCCCGGTTATTACACAGAAACTATAGCACATGTTTCCAGGTAATAAGGCACGACCTTAAACATAATATTTACAATGTTACCTTCAAACAAAGAAGAATGCTGGGGACTTAAGGTAGGATTAATTCCAGCATGTAACATGGTAACAGTATCCTAATATGTTAAAGTATCAACCGATATTACCTCATTATTATGAGGTTACACAAGCCAATATGTAAAAATTCCAGTGAACAGATATTACCATTTTATTGCCAGCAGGTTATCATATTTTTACCAAAATATTACTATACTAATTGGTCTTGCCTCATAGGCATATGTTTCTTTCGAAATTATTATCTCCAGTTGCTGGGCTTTTATTACCCAATTACATAAATTTCAATGTAATATTACTCAGCTATAACCACTGTTGATAAAAGATAAAAGGGTTTTTAGTTTTTTCTTATTGTTTGTTTTTTTCAAGAAAAGAAACGTGACTTCATTACTTTGGTCCTGATGCAATAAAAGTCCAGAGGTTTCAACAGTTCAGTGTACTTTGTGTTATTCATTAACACTTGTTTTGAGGCTTAATTGTGTGTAAGTTTAAGCAGCTATATAGCCATGTTACTAACTCTGTGTCAGTGATATCACACCAGGTTGAACTAGTTCTGTATATATGAAACGCCAGACTGCTGCTTGAGCTTGAGGGATAAACAGTAATATACAAAATGCAAAGAATACTTCACTAAGAATTCACTAAGTCAAAATGCTGTATAACTAAGAAGCAGTACCTGAGCTCCTCACTGCAAATCCGGCTCCCAAAACAAAGAAGTGCCACTTGGTAGTCTGATGTGAAAACATAACAAGCACCAACAAAGGTGAATCTGGTTCGTACAACAGTTTATAACCACGATTGTGGCCTTAATTGGATACAACAGCCCACCCAACAAGTGTTACACAGTGTTAGTTTTTATGTTTGTTTTTTAAGACAAAGAAGCCACACTTTCAGTGCTTTGACTGATGTCAATACGATACTTTAAAACCATGTGCTATTCCCTTTGCAGCCCAGTATTATGTTAGCAAACACTGTAAGCCATGGTAAACAGGTTTAGTAAATCATCTAAGGATGGTTTCATCTGTTTCTTGTTTTTTTGTTGTTTTTTTTAAAAATATTTATGTACATCTGTGGTTTTGCTTTGATCTTCTAAAGTCTGCTGCTGCTAATATTTATCTTTTACCATTTTTTCTGAATAAAAGTGACTTGTATCTTTTTTCTACTGTGTCCTGCCCCATGTCAAGATATCTTGACATCAAGTTTTTGTCAAGTACCTGGATAAACACTGTGTGACAGTGCACTGTATGAGATGTCATCACGTGTTATCATGCAGCTGTCCTTGAGACTTCACACACAATGAGTCAGCCATGAGTCTGACCATGTGATGATAAAAAAACATTGTAATTATTAACCATCATGCAGCCAGAGTATTCTGTTTTAGGACCATCACGGTCTGTAAAAGACTGACACACTCATTAGGTTGTCACACAACTTAATGACTTTCCTACCCAACCAACAAGTTTTCCTGTGTCATGGTGATTGTGCATTTTACTCAACTGCAAATTTTGAAATCTTTATCACAAACACTCAACGATAATCTTATTCACCAAGTTCTTTATTTCTCTGTTAATAGTAGAGTGGTAGTTAGAAACTGTTACAGAGGTAAAGTATAAAGCTTTGGTGGTGCTGTGTTTTCTCTTGCTTTCTTGGGAAGTGTTTGAGGCTGCAATACGCATACTAATAAATCATGATTTCTATTGACTAATCAAAACCTAGAGAATCTTTTTAGTCTAAAGTATTTGCCTTTCTCTTTCTATGCAGACAGACTCACGTATAGTAGCAGTGATTATTTTTCATTTTGTGGGTGATCGAGCCTCTAGTGTCTAAAGGAAATGGTCTTGTCAAAAAAAAAAGGAAAAATAGCCCATCAACAGAACTCAGAGCTTTTCACGGCAGGACAAACACTTTTTTGGTCAAGTTGTAAAAGTCTGATTGCTCCTCCAGAGGATCCTTAAGCTTTGGTTGAATTTCTGGAGAGCACAGACAGTGAAAGTTATTCTGTACTCATTTGTTCTCTTTGGTTTTAAAGTCCAGCCTACCCGCTGATCAGAATGGGGAAACAGAAACCAGCAAAAACAGAATGAAACAGCTAAGCAGCCAAAAATGCCCCCCGGGCCCCCTACCAGTTAACAGTTATTAACAGTTGTTTTTGACAGCCTGCATCTTGTCCCCAGTTCAGCAGCTTCAACCTTTACCAGCCTCATTCAAATGCATGACTACCCATATTTAATCAGATTGGTTTTGATCTGATTGAATCTGACTTTAGTTCCAAAAATGGTTCTCGGTTCAAAAGGGAGTGAAGGCGTGCTGAGGAGAAGTGGAAACACAACAGGAAAAGGGGTCTAATGAGACCACTCCCTCCCCTTCCGTAAACTCGTTTCCTTTTTTGGTGGGCTGTCCCCCAACACAGGGAAAACTGCAGGGTAAGACTTACGTAAGTCCTTCTGTCTCCTTTTTTTCCTCTCTCAGCAACCAATCTGCATGAAATGTTGAACTTCAGACACATGAGTGTTTAGGAGTGTCTTTGTATTGGTGCAAAGCTCAGTTTTGTCTGTGAATTTTGCCTGTATCTGTTGAATGCTCTCATTGACTCACTAGGAGGGCTGGAGTGTACTTTTTGAAGACACAAAACAAGAGACTGCTAACCAACTCAAGATTCAGGACACAAGAATCAGCTCTTCTATTCTTTACACTAATCCAGTACACCTCTGGTGTACTAATGTCTTTTCTCTACAGAGGGAATAGGCAGCTTTTTCTTTCTGCTTAAAAGCCTCATGGATCAAAGTCCTTCACATCCACATCCTGCAATTGTCTGTGGAGTGTGGGTGGACAGAAGAGAAAGCAGCAGTATTTGAATCAAACTCGGCAGTAGTGGAGCAGAAGGTGAGAGGCATCTGGTTGTCTAGTCAGCAGTCAGCTAAGGTTGACTGAAGCCATCACTGAAGACCATGTGTGCTGCAGCTCTGGAGGAGTACTGTGGATCCATATTTTGGGTGAGTTGAACAGACAGAAATAATGTAGCTGCTGCTAAATTCATTCACTGTGGCCTCCAGTGTTTTTAGTCTCTCAAGATGAAAAACACTGATCATGCTATAATTCTATTTTGAAATTTTTGGTCTAACAGACATTTGAAACTCTCGCCATTTCAAGTCTTTATCTTATTATTTTATAGATTAAACTGTTTATCCTGTAAAAAGAAAAGGTAGGCTATATTTTAAAACAGTGATTGCTGCCATATACATTTTATTTTTCTTAAAGTTAATTTTATTAAAGTATCCATAAAACATACACATAACAGCACATATTAAAATGCCTCCACACTAAACACCCACCCATGCAGTCCAGAAAATATAAACACATACAGTCACCAGAACCCCAAATTTTATCCTAGAGTTGGTATTAAGGCTGTGAAAGAGAACTTGGCTTCTCCTAATAACTGGTTAAGCAAACGGAGGATGACTTGAAAACCTAAGAGACACTTATAAAGCTTTTGAAAGGCCACGTGTTCTACACTGTGTCAAAATCATTTGTTCTTTTAACACATTAGAGTCCTCACTATTCAGCTCCCTTTACTCCACATTCCTGTCAGCCATTAGCACCTGTTTCTGCATCACTCTCTTCTCCACAAGTGCACATTACACAC